>VXBI01014662.1:602671-645712 GCA_013397375.1 Toxostoma redivivum | reverse complement strand
CTATTCTATTCTATTCTATTCTATTCTATTCTATTCTATTCTATTCTATTCTATTCTATTCTAACTAGGCATAATTTGGGCCAGAGGCAGGAAGAAACAAGTATCTCCAGGGGATTACTTAGACACAGGCTAGGTTTATCCAGCTTTTTTTGATCCCTCATGTCTTGGCAGGCCAAAGGAAGGGGTGAGGGTGTTCCTTTGGGACTGGGGCAGCTCACCAGCAGCAAGGTTGCCAGATCTGCTCAGAACTCAACATTTCCTGGTAGTGTTTGCCAAATTAAGTGATCAAACATGTTGGCTTCCAGTTCAGTAAGTCAGAGAAGCCATGGCTTATGAAAAGTAGTCTTTACTTGCTCAGAAGTAGGGGATCAAATACTGGGGGCCCAGTGGCAAATCACTGCCATGAGGCATTTTAGAAAAGCCCCGTAGATTTCTTTCTCCCACAGGGTCCCATTACTAAGCTGGCACAGTCATCTTTGCTCTCTCCTGAGGTGGACAGTGTCCCCTGATGCACAGCAGCAGTCAAGGTCTCCAAGCCTCAGTGATGCTGTAGGAACTGGCATTGGCTTGTCTGGAGTGAGAGGACAAGCTGTGTGGCTTCTGCTCATCATACATATGGCTAAAGAAGATAGCAATGAAAGAGATTTGGAAATATTTTTTTTTATTCAGCTGTTCCCTAAAGTTTTAGGCATGTGTTTTTTGGGCTATGGTAGCTCCTGATTGGAGATAAAGGTCTTATTTATATGAGACTCATTTACATGAAACTGAAGTTTTGTTAAAGGGCATCATATTGTACCAACCTGTTCTCTGCACCATGCTCCAGCAGACCAGAAGTCAGCTGAGTGCTACCTCAGCCTTGGGGAGCCTAAAAAGAAAAAGACACTATAGGGGACACCAGGCTTTCACCCCTTGGTTCCTCATGGTCTGTGAGCTGTGCCAGCCATTTCCACTAGCAGCATGAATGAAGATTCTTTGCTGACATCTGTCGTATTATGCTAATTCCCTGATGCTTCTCTTGGTGATTTTCATAGCTGTGCTTTTGAGACTGGAAGGTCCTTTACTTAAATGGCTGGAGTTTAACCACTGGACTGTGCTTCTTCAGCCCAAAATAGATTAAATGAGCCAAAACAAGCCTTCAGAGGATGCTGCAGAACAACACTACTTACTCAGCATCTGGAGAAGGCATAGATGTGGGACCTCTTGTCCCCCATACAAGGGTGGGAGGTGGGAGCAATGAAGCATTTGGCATGTCAGTGAGACTACTCTTCAGTCACATTCTGGTGACTGTTCCTTGGTAGCCCACTTGCAGATGTGTTTCTGACCATCACTTGGGAGCAGCGTTGGCCGTGCAGACACCCAGTACTGCAGCCCTGAGGGTGCTGCGGGCGCTTTCTCCAGCACAGAGTGCACTGCCTGCATACCCACGGATCGGAGAAATGGGGAGCAGGCTGGGATGCTCACGGAAAGCAAAGCTCTCAGTGCCCCTTTGCACCTGGTAGGTCTGGTTCCTCCCTCTCCTGCTGGTCATTGCTGATGAAGGCAGAGACCTTCTGCAGGAACAAGACCCCTAGGAAGTTTCTTAGCTACCACCCCTGCTAAGCATCTGAGCAATGCTTCATCAAGGGGAGAGATTTTGCAAACGCTGGTGAGGTCTTAAATGTACCCACCTACCTGCCCCTACCACTGTGGGGCTGACCCCGCGTGTGGCCCACCGCCCTGGCTGATGGCCCCGGAGGCCCGTTCCGCTCGCCCCCGAGGCACACGCGGGGCAACCATCCCGAGGAGCCCGAGCGCCGCGGAAGCAGCTCGGAGCGGCGGATGCGGCGGGCACAGCCTCACACCCAGAAATAGCCTGAGACGCGCAGACCCCGCAGCCAGGCGTTCTGCCGGCAGCTCCCCGCCCGCTCCCCGCTCCGAGCGCCGGGGCCGCCGCCTCGCCCCCTCCTCCCCGCACGGATGCCGCGGGGCGCACGGTAGGCAGAGCGCCGGGAACTGCCCGACCCCATCTCGGGCCGGGAGGCGGCTGCGGCTCCCCGCGCGGGGCCCGGAGCTCCGGCGGCGCAGGCCCCGGGCCCAGCAGCGGTGAGACGGGGGGAGCAGCCCGGGCACCGCAGCCCGCGGANGAGGCGACCGCGGGGAGGGGAGGGGAGGAGAGAGACGGCGGGCGCAGGGCCCGGAGTGAGCGCGGCCGGGACCCCCAGCAGGTCAGTGGGGGGCGGGAGGCGGCGGCAGGACGGGAGCCGCTGTCCGCGCTGCGGGGCTCGGCGGGAGCGGCAGCGGGCTGGGGGCTCGGCGGGCAGCGGGGCTCCAGCGAGTGGCACTGGGGAGCCCCTGGGGTGCAGGACAGAGCCGGGGGCACGGCCTGGCGGTGCGGTGGTTGGGGTGGGGAGGAAGAGTGCGTGGGACTGACCCCGGCCCGCCCACGGCGAGCTGCGCCTGTGGGTGCGACTGCGGCGGGGGATGCTCACTGGGCGGGTAAGCCTGCATCTCAGCAGCCCTGAGACAGCTCGCCAGGGCAGTGCTGCGGGGCCGGCAGGCACGGACGGGTTTGGATCGGTGTTGAGGGAGATTTCTGGGTACTTGGCTCTGTTTAGACGCTGTTTGCCCGCCTTCATCTTGGACCATGTACCAAAGTGTTTGTAACTAATGCTTGTGTCAGCCCTCCTGATGGGTGGCTGAGGCCCAGCAAAGCACGGGGGCTTCCCTGGGCTGCTGGAACAAGTTGGTGGCAGAAGCAGGGAGTGAGCCCCAGCCCCTCAGTGTCTTCTCCCAGTACACATGCACTGGCCTACGCCACTGGCCTGTGATGTAAGATAAAATGTCACCCCACCGCTGTGTCATGTCATGGCTTGTGCTCCATCCCCATGTCATCCTGGCCACAGAATCCTCCTTCTGGGAGCTACACCTGAGAGTGTTAGATATGCTTTGTGCTGGCAGGAGAGAGGAGGGGAACCTCTCCCGTTTTCTCCCTCCAGTTTTATTATAATGATGATTTTGAGAGGGCTGGTAGGTCAGGGCAATCTAATGCTCTGGCCAAGCTGCTCTCCCCTAGTTTATGACTTCATCCAGATTTGTCCATGGATGAAGGCCCTGCCTTCTCCCTTGCTTGCTTCCTCATCCTCACTAGCACCAGCAGTGCTGTACAGTGGATTTGCTATTCAGAAACCTCCTGAACAGAAGGAGTGTTTTCCAGGAGAATGACAGAGAGAGAGACCTTTGTCTAGCTGACAGATGTTATTTCTGCATGAACATCTTTTTCCTTTTAACTGTTTAGCCACCATCTCCAGGATTGATGTACATGCCAGCCTTTTCCCCTTTCAGAGAGTTCACGGGGGAGCAGGGCGTGAAGGAAAACTGGGTGGGGAAACAAGGTATGAGCAAGCACTTTGCCCCATGTGGAGATTTACACTTCTGTAGGACCGGTCAGGCTGCCTGTCTGAGCAGAAGAGAGACCACAAAATATGCCATTTGGGAGAAAAGATGCTGTTGTAATGGTTTGCAGTATTTATTCAGAGGGGAGATTAAGAAAGTGGAAAAATAGGAAGCAGAAAGGCTGACTCTGATGCCAGACCAGAGCCTTGGCCTCACTGTCTTCCCTGCTGCCCTACAAAGTGTTAGTCAAGGCTGGGCAACAGATGGAGAGGGAAGCAGAAGCAGCTCCTTCAGGAAGGATTTGTTGAAAGTATCCTGGCAAAGAGCCACTGGCAAACAAATAAGTAATAAATAAAAGCAGGGAAGCCACCAGCACCCCTGCAGCCTCTGACTCCATAGCACATATGGGCTTTTCTGGCTTTCCTGTGGGCTTAAACCTCTGCCTTCTTCCCATGTCTCCACCCTGGCTCCTGAAACTCTGTTCCAATGCCTTTCAGCTTTTTTTTTTATTATTCTATCTTTTTAATGATAACATTTGAATTGCTCTGTAACTACTCTCCTCTCCGAAGCTTTCCCTGAGGTTAACTATTTCATCTCTGGTTTGGTGGCTGTTGACAATGGTAAGCATAGGGTAGTCCTGTGCAGGATAAAAATAGCAGTGCTTGCTGGGGATGCTGATCAGGGGTGTGTGTAGGCCCTTGCAGGTAAATACTGTCCTCCTTCCATGCAGAGGCTTCTGGCCCACGGGAATTAAGGCAGATTTCAGCACAGCTTCAGAGCCTGCATCTGCAGAATCGTAAAAGAATGAGTGTCTGCTTTAAAATATTCCTTGCAGGAACTACTCTCATCCTAAGAGACTTCGAGAGCTTTCCAAAAACACAAAGAAGAGGGAGAAATGTTTCTAACACCCACAAATGAATTCAATTGATATTAAACTAATCAATCACCTAAACTCCTTGGCAAACATCGGTGTGCTGTGTAAATGCTGACTCCTCCACGAGTCCTACAAACACCAAAACCTTCTACTGTTGTCACTTCTATCTTTCTTACTTGCTTTAGTTGCTGTAAATATATTTTGTGTACTTAGCCCTAAGCTTGAAGAAAACATTGAATTGCTGATGTGCTGTGCTCAGACCAAAAGCAGATTTGCTTTGAGATTATTTCAGGAGAAGCAGCTCCAGTCCTAATTTCCTTCAGCTATGGCTTGAACACATCCACTCCTTAACCAGCTGTCACAAGAGACCCTAGAGCTTTAAAAGATCCCGCTTGGCATCTACCTGCACTTTAAGTTTACTAAATGTCCTTTCAAAGCTTGTTCGAAGTTACTGCTTCAAATGTGTCTGAGACTAGTAATTAGGCTGTGATCACGCCTTGTTATTAGGTGGGGACAATATCCGAAGCTTGTTCACACTGTTACTGCAACGATGGGACAGACAGAGCAGTGCACAGCCCTTCCCATCACCTGGGGCACTATTGTTGGTGGTTAATGGGTGAGAAAGGGCATGGCAAGTCCCCTTGCGTCTCTCTGCAGAGAGCTTGGAGCGGGGCACAGATTTAATTCTCCCAGCCTGCTGCCCTGGTCCCTGTGTCACTCTCACCTAACATAATGTTGTACAGGCTCTGAGGAGCATGAACACCATTGTATACCATTGAATACCATTCTATACCATTGTATAGAAGCATTTCAATGCTGGAATCAGTTGTTTAATTCCAAGCAGAGTCCCCATGAGAAGCTGGGGGTACAGTTTTGACCAAGGAGCAGTCATAGTTTGATCTTAAATAAAGATGTGTTTAACATGGAGTACTGGAGCAGAGAGATCCAGTGCTCCTGTTCAGTGGGAGCACGTGAAAACTTTGGATGACCTGATTCCCTCCTCCCCAGCACCAAAGTCTTGTGTCTTGTCATCCCCAGATTTGATGTGAACTGAGAGGAAGGCAGGATCTGAACAAAGACAAGTTCCACTGCACCTCAAGTGCTAAAAGGCAGCTTGTGAGAGGTGGAAAAATATGTCATCGTGTAATTTTGAGTTCGTCTAGCAGAGATAGGAAAGTGCTCTGGCCCTGCTTCACTGGAGAATACTTTGTTATTAGCTGGTAGTTGGTGGTAGGAGACAGCTGGGGCAGGAGGTGATGGAGATTGAGACAATGAGCCCCTTAAAGTGCTGTGTTGGATGAGCAAGGGGAGACCAAAATTTAGAGAAGTTGGGGTGCAGGAGTTAGGCCAAACAATGGTTTTGGTAATGTAGCTGGGGAGTGGCTCCCAGCTATTGCCCAAAGTGAGCCTGTGGTATCCTGGGGCAAGGTCTGGGGCTTCTGTATTGGCCAAGCCAAGGTGACCCTGTCAGAGAAATCTTCTTGCTGTGCTACCCATGCAGCAAGGTGGTCCACATGAAGATGACACACCAGGGAAGTGGCACAGGCTGAGGTGCTGAGATCATGTGAAGGCTGGCAAGCTGGGGGGTGACTCTTGAGGCATGGAAGTGGCTGGCCATGGACCACAGGCACCTGTGCAGCCAGGATCCCAGCCAGCATTGGGACAGCCTCTAGTAACATGGGGCTTGGGACACACCTGGCTGGAGGATCTGGTTCCAGCAGCAGGTTGGGATGCTCTTCTTGGCATGGCTGTGGTTTGGAGCAGAATGTTCATACTTTGAGATATTCAAAACCTGTCTGGACATGGCCCTGAGGAACCACTTCTATCTGACACTGCTTTGAGAAGGGAGGTGAGACTACATGACCTCCCTTCAGCCTCAGTGCTTCTGAGCTTCTTTGTCCTGTCTTCTGACAAATTCAGTCGCTGTGGAGTAATCCCCAAGGCAGCATTAGAGAATTGACCAGAAGCTGAAGTTTGCCTAGCTTCCCTTTGCCTGCAAGCAGCATTCTGGAGGTCTCTACAAGACAAGGAGACTGCCAGAGCTTGCAGGCTCCAGGCTGAAGACATGCACTGTTCATTGTGTTTCTGGGTTTTTCTCAGGGAGGGCAGAACTATGTGGAAGTATAATGGCAAAGAGGACAGAAAAATGAACCAAACTTTATAGACTTCAGAGTAAACTTGGTCTGTGCCTTGTTTGGCTCTTGACCTGCTGCTGAATAGGATTGATGAATTAAAGTTAGGACTTAAGCTAATGATCAGAAAGCCATGACCTAAGTACCTGTTTTTAATCTTGCTGTGTTTGTACACTTCTGCTCTTTTCCTAAGGACAAGTTGATTCTCAGGGATGAGTATGATGTGATGCTTATGGCTGAGCAGGAGGCTGCACTGTGCTTAAGTGAGTGGGTTTCTAGCTAACATATGTTTTCTTAGATACTTAATGTTTATATTTCATGCACTACAAAATGGTGAGTGATGCATTTCTTACTAGATATCACTTAATTATTTATTATAAATTTGGTTCAGCTGTATTGCAATGGAAAATGCAGTCCAATTGAAAATGCAGAATGTGAGCATTTAGAAGGTGGTTTCTAATTGGTTAAATAAAACTTCTTAAAATGTATGACTCCACAAAAGAAAAGAGAATAAGTTTATGATGACATTATTTATATTTGTAATGAATTTAACAATACTATACTGCTATACTATATTGTATTTTTATAATGCTATATCATAGGAACAAAAATATTGTTATAGGAGATACAAAATATAGCCAGCGGTATAACCTGATTATTTTTGACATTTAAGAATTCAGAACTAGTAGAGATTATCCTTTCACAACTGATCTTCATTAGGCTTTGAAAGGGAGCCAGGCTTTCCTGCATTAACCTACAGTAATTTTTCAGAACTTTGACTAAACTAATCCATGTACTAAGTTAATGGAAACATTTTTTCCTCTCTGCTTTCAAAAAAGGTTGCAGCTCTCAGAGCCGCTTTTGCAGTTCATCAGGCTTTACCCTCCAGATTTTCAGCCACTGAGCAGATCTGGCAGCAAGGACATACTGCATGAATTTTTACTGACTTATTTTTCACTGATGAGAGGGATCTGAGGTCTTATTATGTAGGTTTTAAGAACTTCCAGTTTTAAATTGGCTGTCTTTTTAATTTAAAAAGTTTTTTGTTCAGACAAAATCGGATTACTTTTCAGTCAGGTATATGTTTCCAAGAGTCATAATTCTTTTATTTGTTCTGGTTCCAAGTCCTCTTTATTGCTTTTTCCTTTCATATTACTGCTGCTAATCTTCTCATCAAGCAGTTTGATTTGATTTTTCTGTTGGGAAGTTTTCATCAAGCTTAATTTTCTTTTATCCAAGTTTTTAATTTCTTATGTTTTCTTCCATGAAATTTCATCAATTTTTTCCTTCTTTAAAAACAAAGAAAATCCCAAACAAAGGGAATATTGATAATAATTGTGGTAGTGGCTGTGTAATCTCCTGAGAATTGTGCATTTTAAAGACTTTCATGTTTTGTTCAGTTGTTTCAGGAGTCAGAGGATGGATGTCTTTGCAAATACAGTCCTCTGGTACACATTGGACTGGAAGAAGCAGGCTGTGGAAAACTTTAGTAACTGAGTTTAGAGAAACTACAACCATGCCCTACGTCTTGTCTTAGGTACATACATACACTTTGATGACTATAGCTTTTTCTGTTCTCCAGGCTCCAGGATTCCTTCATCCTGGCAGCTACATTTGAAGGACCAGCTGTTTATTTGGACAGTCCCTGCACAGTGTTAAACTTCAGGGATTTCTTTCCCTTTGTAATGAGAAGGTGAATTTCCAGCCCTCTTGAAAGGCATGTTGCAGTTTGTTTCAGCAGAGAAGAGATGTCACTCCACATTTCTGTGAGACTTGTTTTTTTTGCTTTTTGGGAGTTTTTCTTTTGTTTGTTTTTTGTTTGTTATTATGGAGTTGGTTTTGGTTTTTGTTGTTGTTTTGTTTGTTTTGTTTTTGTTTTATGGAAAATGTCCTGGAGGCAGCATAAATTTCTGTACATGTGTAGCCCTAAAAGTCCAAGCTGGAAGCGATACTCAGGGGTATCCATCCATCTTCCCAGCTGCCTATGGGAACCTTCTGTGCCAGTGCTGTGTTGTCTCCATCCCCTGGGGCAGGAGAAGAGCTGCACAAGCATTTGATGGGACCCTGCTGACCCTTGGCTCCAGTTCTGCTCTCAATTCTGCAGGATGGTGTGCTCCCTGAACCCGCTGGGGAAAGCTCTCAGTTCCTCAGAGCTCACCTTATTTGAGAGGTAGAAAGTAGGGAAAGTGTTTCTGTCAGTAGGTATCTCCCCCCTGACTGAACAGAGCTAAGCTGGGTGGCTGGGTTTTATGGCCATGCCCTGTGCGTGGCCAGCCTGGTGCTCTGTGCAGCAGCAGCACTGTTGGAGCTCTCGGGTTCAGTCTGGCCCTGCAGCTCAGTTAGCACTGGGTCTTTCTGTGACATGATGACCATTAGGAGGAGCCTTTCCAGTGTCCTCCTGTGGCTCCTCACACCTGGCTTTTGTTACTTCTTGGTCCCCTCCTTTCAGTGTGACGTTCATGTGCCCTGTGACAGAGCTCTACTGCCAGGAGAAGGATGGAAAGCAGCTGTGCAGGGTTTAGAAACCAGTGTGTCCTGCAGGTATCAGTGTATCCCCAGGGAAAAAGCAACAGTGTGGGATTTAGCTTCACTTAAATGTTGGTGCCTGTTCAGAGCTCTGCTCACCCTCCCAGAGCTGTGGTTGGCACAAGGATGTTGGGATGAGCCAGACCCTCCATAGCATAGCATCTGTGGTTGCGCAGATTTTTATCTCTAGTGAGTACAGGTGTGCTGCTGGCAATAGTGAAGCAGAGGGTTATTTCACTGCAGGGTGTGTCCATGCTTTTCTGGAAGAGCTGGTTGCCCCAGGGAGCCAGTCTGGGAAGACGCAGCTGTGCAGAGGTCTCATGCATTCGCACCTTGCATTTTCCCAAACTGGCTGGAGGTGTTTCCAGGTGGAGAGATGCTTCCCAGAGCAGGGACAACAGCTATGACGCACAGTGAGCACCAAACTGCCCCTTAGATCAGTCACATAGTGGATGAGGAGGTGGAGACTCTCACTCATTTAATAAATGCCTTGCTGGTGCTGCAGAGGCCAAATGTGGGATCAGGTTCTTGGGGTGCTTAGTGTAGAGCCACAGTACATGGTGACAAGTTGGGATGTGCTGGGTGGGGATGCAGGAAGGGAGAACAGCATATACAAAGCCAGGCATAAAGCAGGAGCCTTGTCTGGGGCTGGGCCAGGATACCCAGCCATTCCACAAACACCTCCATATCAATGCTGCATCTCCAAACATCTCTTCCAAAATGGACACAGAGCCTGTCTTGATTCCTTTTTGTGGCAGGGCCTCAATACCTGCTGGGCTGTGGAGAGGCTTGCAGTGGCTCTTGCTGGGACACTGATCCCTGCAGGGTGGGGGGATCAGAGACAGATACCATTCTGCTGACACTGGGTCCCCAAATCTCTTCAGCCAGCTGTATTCCTAGTGCTGGTTCTGCTGTGCCCAAACTACCCTGGAAGGACAAGGAGGCATGAACTTGGGGAGGTTTGTTTTGCAGCCATCTTCTGCAGTGCCTCATGTTTAATTTCCCATTCTTTTCTGTTCCATGTGAGCAGTGTTTATGTGGAGGGCAGGGGATGGCTGCCTGAGGACTCTATGCTGCTGGCAGAGTGGGAAAATCCACACAAGGGCTGCCAGCCCTTTCCTGAGCTGCCTGTGTGGGCCTGTGTGCAGGGAAGGTAGGCTTGTGAAGAGAAACCAAGGACAATCTCTGCCTTCCCTCCATTTTCCCCTGATCCTAGACAGCCTTTTTCCAAGGCTGAACTGCCCCTGAAGCATCTCTGTTGCTGCCTTTTGGATGCAGCATGTTTAAAAGGATGCAATCCCCCCAGCAAACCTGCCAGGCTGGGGTGGCAGCCCCTACGCAGTGTTGTGTTGTGTGTTCTTGCAGCAGAAAAAGCTTGCAGGTCGCTCTGTGACCACCCCGCTGCCAAATCTGCCATCTGTCTCACATCCTCTGGGCTGTGCCTCCCAACCCACGGCTTCTCTTCTCCCTGTGCCTTGTCTCTTTCCCAGCCTGGCTGCTGTAACTGTCCAGATGTGACACTTCCTTTTCTGCCTGAAGGGAAAAAACCCATTTCTTGTGTTTTTCTCCATCACATCCGTCACTCCCAACACCCCTTGCATTGGTGTGGGCAGCTGCTGGCCAGGGGGTATGGGCAGAACTGGGCAGGACAGCAGCACAGTGGGTGCAGGCAGTGCCAGCCTGCAGCACTGGCACAACAGAGTCTGTTTGCTGACCATCTGTGTCCCATTCATTGCCTGTGCTAGGCCACCTGTCTGTGATAGGTGTGAACTGGGTGGGGATCATGAACTCCAGTTCTTGTCCCAAGAGTCCTATGATTTCCTTCTTATCTCTGGTGCATCAGGGCCATTTGATTCCCCAGATCTTTTCCATGGAGAAGATGAGAGCAGGCTGGTAGGTGTGATGGGCCGCCTGCTCTGCTTGGCTCTGCTGTGCCCTGCAGCAGGTACATGACTGTAGCTGTGCTTGGGTGTTGTGGGCAAGGGGAACTCCTGGGGATGATGCAAGTGATGGGGACAAGTCTTGTCACCATATATGAATACCTGTCGCACTGGAAGGAAGTCGAAACAGTCATGCTTTGCAGAGCCACATGTCTGCAGCTCCACATATGCCTGGGAGAGCTGCCTTCCTTCCTGGCTGCAGCAGCAGCTTTCCTCTCATCTCCCCCAAAGCTGTGTGGGCTGCAGAGACAGTTGGATGAGTGCCCCAGTGACTGGAGGAGAGTGACTACCTGCTCCCTCCACTTCCCTGGTGAAAAGCAGTGCCAGGATTGCCCTGCATGGTGTACACCATCAAAAGCTTTCTCTTCCCTTTGATGCACTATTGACTCAAACCAGTGTGCTGACTGCTAATCCCTCTGGCACAGCTGGATGCAACAAGCATGGCTGGTTGTGACTGGCACAGCGGCTGCTGGGGCCATCCCCACTTGTGCAGCTCACTACTGCCAGCTTCCATGCTCCCAGGACAGCGTGATTCATCCCATATGGTGTCACCCAAAATTGCTCAGAAGGTGTGCAGAGGTGGGAGGAAAGCTTTGTCAGGGCAAGGATTGGTGTGTGGTTATGCTTATGGGCTCCTGCTGCAGTCCAAACCTCACTCTGCTCTTGGCACCAAGCACAGTCAATAGAAATGTTCTAGCTCTGCTCTAGATTTTAGATGCTCTAAAATCATATTGTGTGTATGTAGTGTTGTAATCCACTGCTCTCAGAAAGAGGCTTCTGTGCTTGCAGAGAGGGGAACTGGGCAGGGCAGGAGTGTTTCTTTGCTTCTGTAGCAGTCAGCTGTGGAGGATGTTGTAGCTCCTTGAAGATGGGGAGGGGTGAAGGGTGGAAAGGCTGGTGGCAGCCAGGCACCAGGGCATCCCCCAAAGCAGTGTGAAGGAAGGTGCAGGCCTGGACCTAGCAGAAGGGGATCAACAGGATAACCATAGCACTGCCCACTGGCCCTAGGAAGCTGGATGATGAGGGTGCTTGTTGGGAGGGTGCTGCCAGGTCCCTGTCAGACAGCAGCAGGCTGAAATGGAGCAGAGCTGTGCCCAGCAGCATGAGTGCCAGGCCCTTGGTAGCCCACCATGTATGCTCACTCCACATTGTGCGGCAGGCTGATGGGCATCAGCTGTGAGAAGCGCTGGCTGGAGCTCAGCAGCTGAGAGCAGCTGCACGAGGGCTTGGAATGCGCCTGCTTTCTCCACCAACTCAGCAGTGAGTTCCTTGCCATCCGCAGGTGTGTTGTGCTGTCCTGGCCAGGCAGGACACTGGAGTGCAAAGCCACCAGAATTGCCTGGCCCAAAGAATGTGATGCTGGGCTTCCCAGTCTGCATGCCTTTCATGCACAGCCCAACTCCCTCCTTGCCAGTCTCCTCTCTGCCCTAAGGTGGAGTTCCCTCAGGTGGTGGCTCCAGTTAGGCTGGCTGCTCCCATAGCTAACTGTCTCTGCAGCAGGTGACTTTATAAAAGGCATCAGCTAAACCTCCCACTCTCCTTTCTGCCTTCCACTGCTCCCTGCTTCCCAAATAGTGGAAGGGACTTGGGGAAGAAAGAGCTGCCGTTTCCCTGTTTCCATCCTGTCTTGTTCCCCATCTCTGGGAACCAAAGTGCACCTGGCACCTTGTGGCATTGTGAAAGGTGCCTGTGACTCATGATGACAGCTTTGGTTTGGGCCCTGACCAAGGGCTCAGCTACTCCTGGTTTCTGTTCAGGTATTGGGAGGTTAATATTACAAGAGATGGAGCAACTGAGAGACGTTTAAATGGTTTATTGCTTCATGGCATCAGCCTCATAGAAGGATGAGACATAAAAGGTGGCATCCAATGCCATAATATCAGAAGCTGCCTAATTCTTATTTACAATGCCTTATGTTAGTTTTTTAGCCAATCACATATTTCTACAGAGCTTCCTAGTGTCTTGTTACACCAGTCGTTAATTGGTTTGCTTTTCATGGCTTTGCACAATGTGTCATTTTTCAACCAATCACATAGCACTTCACAAATTTACATTGATACATCTTAAACTTCTAACTAACTTTATAACAGGTTCTATTGCTAAATTTGAAAATCTTTTACTGTATTACTTAACATATTGCTTTGTGTACGTATTTCTGTTTGCTGAAAACATATTTCTACTTAAACTACAAACTTATATTCTTGTTTTATGTCTGTTTCACTTTTCGTGTTCTAATTCTCCAAGCCTTCTCCATGGTCTAAGGTCAAACATCTCCTCTATCTCTGAGCCTATATGTGCAAGGCCCTGAGAGCTCTCTGTGCCTGCATTTCCCACATGCAGGTTGCCACAAGGGAGTGTTTCTCCCAGGGAAGGTGGCACTTTTCTTCACAAAGACCTTAAAATCCTCTGTGTGAGCACTGTAACCTGGGTGGCAGAAGAAGCAATCTGCCTGTATTTTCCTGACATCCTACACAGTTGCAGCCTTGCTGAGAGGTATCTGCCTTGGTCTTCAATCCAAACAGGAGCTGCCTCTGCAAAGTGGGCTGTGCATGGGGGCACATGCTGTGGTCTTGGAGCTGGCAGGCAATAAGAAACCCGGAGATATCCTCTGCAGGGAAGTTCAAGCCTTTCCCTAGGTCCGGCTGCTGCCATATCCCTCAGTCATACAGGTGGGAGTTGTTCTCATCTGCATGTATCATCATTAATTAATTGCAAGCGCAAGGGTTGCTCTGGGGACTGTGAACAGGATGCAGCAGCCTATCTTAGAGCAGGGATCTGATGGTACCAGGGTGTCTCTTTAGTGTTTTTCTGAAATACAGTTTTTCTGAATCGACGTGTGTGTGCATGTGTATAGGTTAACTGAGAACCCCAGCATGATACCCTTCCCCTTTCCCACGTCAATTACTTCCCTGAAGTCAACCTGACTTTGTCATAGTATCATACAAAAGTTTGGGTTGAAAAGGACCTTGAAATGTCTTTTAGTCCAATGCCTCTGAAATGAGCATAGACATCTTCCACCTGAGAAGGTTGCCCATGGCCCTGTCCAACCTGATCTTCAGTGTTTCCAGGGTTGGGGCATCTGCCACCTGTGTGGGCAACTTGTGCCAGTGTTTCACCATCCTCAACTTAGAAATTTTTTTTCTTATATCTGGTCTGAATCTACCCTCTTTTAGTTAAACTATGTCGCACAAGATCTATTAAAAAGTCTGTTCCCATCTTTTTTATAAAATCCCTTTCCTATCTCCCTTTCTCAGCCATCACCTACCAACAGCCCAGCAGTGCCCTGCTCTCTGCTTGGGTTGGTCCTGGTAATCCTTTGTGCTGAAGAGTGTTGATTTAAGTTTTATCAGAGAACAAGGGTGCATGATACTCTGGGGAGCTTGCAGCTCCATTAGCTCATGTTTGCTTGGTGCACTGCACACACAAAGTGTGCTGTGAGGGGCTGTGTGCACAGCGGGAGAGTGAAATGCAAACCAAATATGGGTTAGAGCCAACCTGCACTGGCAGCTTAGTCAGATGTGGCAAAAATGGCTGGGGGTGGAATAAATAAATTCTGCTCTGATTCTTCCTTCCCAGTCTCAGTGTGCTGGCTCCAACAGCCGCTGGCTTGCACATGTGTGGAGGAGGCTGAAGAAGAACTGCTCTCTGCACAACATCTCCCACGCACTGGCCCAAACAAATCTCCCTGGCTGAAAGCACTATTTGCTCTTGGTTGCCTGGGGTTTGTCTTTGTTGTGCCAAGGAGCACTGCAGCAAGTCAGCATTGGTCTGCTTGCTCCACAGCATACCTGCAGAAGGGGCTTATGCAGGTGGCTGTTTGGAAAGCCACAACCATTGTCCTGCAGAGAGTCCCAAGGGAACTGGGATGCCTTCCCATTCAAAAACTTCATGGAATTTAGTCTGTCCAAGTGCCAAAAACATGCCCTGTGTGATGGTGCTGGGGAAGAAGGGGAGGGCAGGGAGCTGTGGGTGATGTAGCAGCCACCACAGGGGCACATAGCACGGGAGGGGTATGTATTGGTTTCGAGTCTCTGGGGCAGCATGACCCTGCACACGGTTTCCTGAAGGTAGTGGCAACCTGCCAATCCTGAGAGCAGAAAAACTTGCTTAGCTCCCCAAAATGGGAACAGTCTCAGCCTCCTCGTGGGTTATGTTATTTAGATGAACAGTGTTGGTAGGGCAGGTTGGGAATGGTGAAGCACTGGGGATAGGAGCAGCAGTGCAAAGGCAGGCTCACCACTGAGGGGAAGGACCTCGTTGTGGGGTTTGCATCCCCCGGGCCTGGCTCAAGGGTTGACTCTTTCCCCAGCCTTCCTGCCCTGGCTGGCAGTGAGCCTGGCTTTGTACTCCTCAGTGAGAGAGCAGTGCCAGAGCTTACTGGTAGGGAAGATGAAGTTTATCTATACCATTTTTAAGTAGTTTTTTCTTAAGCAGTCATGCACTCACATTCATTTTCTCATTGAGTTGTGGATATGTGTGTGAGATGGAGTAGGATCAATGAAACGTGAGTTCTCATGATCTCTCTGAGTGATCATGTCTTCATTGGCAATGACAAAGCTAATATTTGAGCAGGTGTTTTTTACCTGTTAGGGGTCATCTGTTGCTACAGAGTGGTCCTTTGCCTCCAAACCTTACTAACCCCAGCCTCCATAGCCCACAAGCCATGTTGCTGCTTGTGATATGGTCCTCCTTGTTTGAAAGATGCATCTGATTTGCAGCAGGCTGACAGAACAGACTGGTGTATGTCCTATGTCCTGCTGGTGATAGTATGGGGCCTTCTGCTGGTGGGTTGTCTGTCTCATACCCTGACAGGGTGTGGGCACAGCATTCACACCAGTGTCAATGACCCAGGGATGCTGCTGCCCCACAGGTACTCACCTCATGGACCACAAGCAGCCCAATCTCTGCTTTTTTGGACCTCAAGGCCATTAATCTTAAGAGGGAATGTTGAAGGGAGAACCAGGGAGGAATGCCTCGGACCTCTGTGGGACTTTGGAGGGCTGTGTCTCTGGTCCCATCCCCTCTGTGCTCACACCTCTTGGGGACAGATGTGGCCCAAGATACGGTGTGCCTGTTCTCCCTTGCACCAAGCTACAGGAATGGAGAGGTCATCACACCCTGCAGTGCCAAAACTGCAGAGGTGTGTGCTGAGCTCAGCACAGGCTGTTGATGAGCCTTTTCCCATCCTGAGGTACTTGGTTAGCCATGCTGAGTAGGTGGCAGTGGCTCAGGTTTCCTGCCCTCCCTGTCACTGCAGTCCTGCAAGGTCGGTCACTGCAGTCCTGCAGGGTGGAATGCTGGAGGTTGGCCTGCCTGCCTGGTCCTGTGCACACCAGGGCATGAACCTGATCTCCCTGTTACAGCAGTCCTTGGTTTTCCCTTCCACAGCCTGGCCACGATCTACTTGTAATGGAAGAAGGGTGTAGAGGCAGTCAGGTAGCATAGATACTTGTTTTCTAGGTCTAGGTCCTCAGCCCTCAGCAGTCTGTGGCCACAGACTGCTCCATCAATAGCCCCATGCCCTGGCTACCCTCTGGTCAGCTGAAGTCAGTAATCCCACCTGTGCCAGAGTGGGATGCTGAGGCTGGATGAGCATAGGCGTGCTAGGAAACCCAGCTTAGTCATCACAACGCTCTCAAGACTGTTCTGATGTTTTGCTACTCCAGCTGTCCGTGAATCCCCTAGCAAATGAGTTTGCTGGCAGGATGCTTCAAGGGAAAGACAAATTATGAGAAATTGCATACGCATAAAAGACATGCCTTGTTTTTAATTGGAAATCTGATTCTCTGGATTAGTGCCCACCCAACCAGAGAGAAGAAACATATGCTGATGTATCAACAAAACAAAGAGGGCACTGAATATTCAAGGCAAAGCTTACACACACTGAAAATGCTTCATAGGAATTAACCTGCAAATCAGTTTCAATGGCAAATCTCATGCATTCACTGTGCATTCACAGACCACAAAGAGGAGAAAGAATTGCTCTACATGTTTTCTGGCCCTGTTTCAGTATCTTTCCTCTAAGTAAGACCTATAATGGATAGACCATATATTGAAATTTCTGCCTTGATGTTATTGCTTCATTTTCCCCACCTGCAACCCTGTACACCCCTGTGTTTCTTGACTAGTCCATTGCTGTCACTTCTCCAGGACAGTGGCTGCTCTGAAGGACATCTGTCTGTGGTTGGCATCTAGAGGCCCTGCCTCATACACAGCCAGTGGGAAGCTGTCCTGACGCCTTTTGGAGGTGGCACCCATCCAGCTCTGTTGTTCACAACAGTATTTGTTCCTTTGGCCCCTAAAGATTAGGAAAAGCACCATGGTAGTGGCATAGCAGGGAACAGGAATGGTTTGGTGATGCTGTGGGTTTTGTTGAACCTTTCAAATATTACTGCAGAGTGCCATCAACTGAATATTGCAAAATGCTGAATTTTCTCATTTGCATGATGTGAAAATTTAGCTTAGGCATTTCAACAATTACTTTAAGTGTGACCTGCAGTGTCCCTGTTTCTGATTCTGATTTCTCTGTCCCTGTTGTTTCATTCTGTATAGCAAAAAACTTACCTCTCCAACCAGAGGGAGTTTGAACATGTTCTACAGGTCTGAGTTTAAGCTGTTCTTGGTCCATGTGAGCAGAAATCTCCTCTCGCTGTTTCTGCTGCATGCAGTTCCTAGAATGTATACATGATTTACTTTTAGCTGGTTGCCGCCAATAGTTATTTTAATGGTAACACTGCAGTGATATAATTTGCATAAGTTTTTCCGAGAGCAGGACCATAAAAGGTGAGACTAGCTGGAACAAATGGTCTAGAAAAGTGATTTGGGTATTTGGATGAGAGTTTCTGTGGCTATCTGGTGATGAAAGGAGCAGCGAAAGGGCAGGAGAGTGGCTTGAGATCAGGTTCAGAGAAGCTGTGATACACTGCAAAGGCTATGTTTACAGGCCTGGGCATGACATGACATCTCTTTTGGACTCCTTTGGAGTTGGAGGTGCTTAAGAGAGAAGGGACTGGGCCTTCAAGTATCTTCTGCTCCTGAAATTTCTCTGTGCAGTCTGGCATTGTACTGGCAGTGCTGTGTGGAGAGAAATGTGCTGGTTGGGCTGGAAGGGTGAAGGCTTGCATTTGGGAGGTTTCTGGTCAGGAGAGCTGGGAGCAGGAGATACTAGCACCATCTCCAGGAGGAACCCATTGCTTTTGGCGACCAGGAGCAAAATATCTGATATGGGAGAGAAAGGGATAGCAACAAGGACTTGAATAGAGAAACACAACTTGTACAGATCCCTGTGAAAATCCCCCTCACCCTGCCATCCTTGACAGGATGTTCCTCCTACAAGTGTGAAGCCAGTGCCTAGAAACAAGCTGCAGGATCTTATTGCTGTATAGTGGAGTAGTGGTGGTGATGGAGAAGGGACTTGGACGTTGCTAAGGGTCTCCTTGTTTGTTTGCTGATGGTCTAACAGCTCCCTTGATCAGAGACACACTCTCCTTGTTAACAAAAAGGCAGTGAATTATTTAGCAGCTGAAAATGCCAGATGGCAATGACTCTGCTGCTTACAGGAGGAGGGGAGAGAGGGAGACATGCACATGGTGAGGAACAGATTGAGACCATTTCCATAGCAAAGAGCAGACCCTGGCTAGAGGTCCTGGTGGCCCAGGTGGCAAGCAGGAGGCAGGCAAACCAGGGCAAACAGCTGCTGCTTGCCAGAGTAGCCCCCTCACTTCTTACAGGTCTCTTCATAAGGCCCCTTGTCAGGGGTCATTATCCTGATGAGACCATGCTGGCCCTTGAAGTACAGGACTCCCAGCCATGGCTGGGAGACAGACTGTGAGTGAGGGCACTGCAGGGAGGCTTTGCCAGCCCATCCATCACTCCACACCTGGGTGCAAGCATCAGCCCCAAGTCTGCTGGGGCTGCCCTTTGGAGAAGTATCGGCATATCTCTAGTGACCTGGCAGTTCTTTTGAGAGTCACACTAATGTTCAACTGTCCTTGCTTGGTCAGTGATGTCTCCAGACATCATAGTCTGGACAGATGAATGTGTATATGGACAGGGACCTCTGAGGAGAACTGAAGATACAGCACGGGCAGGTCTGTAGCAGACACTGAAGCCCATGGCTCTGGTGATGTTGCACCATATGCACAGGAAAATGGATTGCCATGTGTCTGCATGTCCTGGGGAACTTGATGCCTGTAGCTCAGCAGCTTCTGACATCCCTTCAAGGCATCTATGCAAGTAGTCAGATGCCAGCCTAATATTGCAGTGGAGTGAGACTCAAGCTCTTCTGGGTTCATAGTCTTGGTCCAATCATCCCAGCCACTCTTAGGCTTCTGGTGGAAATTTTTCTTTGGGATGGAATTTATACTTCAGAAATTAAGAAGATAGCAAGTCACCATCTTTTTTTTTTTATATATATAATTTGGAAACTGCAAGCACCAAGAGTAGTTCTTAAATTCTTCAACCCTCTGGAGAGCTTGGGTTGACAGACCTTTTTTCTTTTTCTTTTTTTTTTTTTTTTTGTCAACCCTTGTGTTTGAAAACCTCCCTCCTCCTCAGCTTTTTCTTCCCCTGGATGAGGAGGTCAAAGAGAGTCAGTCTCTCAGGCATGTAACATATGTCAGCTCCTGCACCAGCACTATTTTCCTGCCCACTCTGGTCAGCTGTGGGTTGGTGGTGTCCATCTGGCTGTTGGGAGAGAAGCAGGTGCAGTCCCAGCAGCCCAGTTGACAATATTATCATTGATACTTTTTTCAGAAATTTGAACAAATGCTTCAGCTTCTCATGCCTGCCTGCTGACAACACCAGGGTGGCCATGACTCAACCCAGCTTCCAGGACTGAGGGGCAGAGGTGGTGAGAGACCTGTCTCAGGTATGACAGAGACAACCAAATAGCATGGGGTTTAATGAGGTGGGGAAAGGGCAGGAAGTAGCTGTGGGATTTCTTCAGCAATACCCTCTGCCTTGTGTCCAACCACCTCTCCCTGAGAGAGACTGGGACTGGGGAAATTCTGAGATGACCAGCCAGTCCTCTCCCCTCCCTACCCTTCGTGAGCTCCTCACACCTTGATGGAAGAGAGCTGGAAGAGCCATGGCCCCTTTTCAGGCAAGGGCTTCTCCATCCACACTCCTGCCCTCTGTGTTGCAGGGTGAGACCTCACAACGGTGCCAATGGAAAGCATGTACTCCATGGAGCCAGCACCTAATGGTGCTGGCCTCACCTCGCTGGATGTGCTCGTCTTCCTGGACACCCCAGTGAACAGCACGGAGGAGCAGTGCTTCAGCGCTCGCTCCCGCAGCACTGTCCTGGAGGGGCTGCCCTTTGGGGGTGTGCCTACCGTGCTGGCCATCAACTTCATCCTCTGGCTGGTGAGTGGGCTGGGAGTGGGCCCATTTCTATGGGCTCTGCAGCCCCCATGTGCACTGACAGCCACACACGAGTGCAGCCTGTGAAGCAGTACACCTGGCTGACTGGGGAACAGGGATGAGTGCAGGGGTCCAAGGGCTTTGCCCACATCATGTTGGGCAGCAAAGGACACTTGGGCAGCACTGGTGAGATCACGGAGCAGGAACAGTTTGGGATAAGAGTTTTGCACAAGCTCGGGCTCACTGGGCTCTGTAAGAAAACAGAAAGGAGGAATATGAGAAGATCCCATGGGGTGAGACCTTGCAGCTAAACACTTCTCTTTCTTCTTTTTCCAGCTTCTCCTTCTGATCTTCTCATGTCTTCGGAAAGCAGCTTGGGACTATGGACGCCTGGCACTTCTGATGGACAATGACAGGTGAGGAGGATGCAAAGCTGCTGCAGGTGATGGCTCCAATTCTCTTCAAGAGGAATGGAAGGAAGGCCAGCACTGCATCATGACACACAGAGTTTAGCAGATGTTCCTGCCCTTCCTTCCCACTGGGAATGGCCTGGTGCCCCCCTTTCCCATGGAGACACAGCCACCATCTGCTGCAGGCAGAGGGAAAGCCCAGGCCAGCTTTCATTCCCTTTAGCATTTGGTGATGACAGCGTTCTTGATGCCATTGCGAGCACTGTTCTGGGAAGGACCAAGAGCTGTTTTTCAGTGGGAACTGTGCTGCTGCTTCTTCTCCTGCCACTCTCTTGGGATGAGCAGGACTGGCTGGTGGATGGGGCAGAGGGAGACACACAGCAATAACACTGTTCCTCATGTCGCTACAGCAACTTGCCTGGCCCATCATTTGGGCTAGATGCAGAATTCCACAAAAATAAGCAGTGTTCTGGTAAAAGTAGAGCCCAAATCATATTTCCAAGTGGGGTGGGCTGCCCGCAACAGCTTGCCTGCCAGAGCACAGCTCACCTTGGGCAACAAAGCATCTTTCTTTGCACAAGCTGGTGGACACACAGGAGGGATCTATGCAAGGCTGGGCAGCCCCCAAGAGTAAGCTCTGATAAAGTCCCTCTTCTGCCTTCTCCCCTCCAATTCCTCTTGGCCTCTGAATCTGGAGCTGAGTCTGGCAATGAATACGTGATGTTTTCCCTTCCCTACACCAGTGAGATCAAAGGGCAATCAAGATTTAAAATGCAAGCTCTAATTACATTCTTTTTTACTGTAAAACCTTTTGAGACATCTGAAAACAGTGGAATAGAAAATATGTGGTTCAACAGTCCCTTGTAACGGAACTAAGACTACATCTCCATGAGCCCATCATGGGTTAGGGCCACAAAGAAGCTGGGGAGACTTGTTGGTGTGGAGGCAAAAAGATGCAACCCCTTTGTCCCAAGCCCAGCAGTAATCACTATTCCAGCCCCAGTGTAGGATGCAGGGGTGGGGGGAGACATTTCTTGGGCTGCTGTCCTAGGAGAGACTTCTCCAAGAGTGCTTATCCTCTCATGTCTGCTACTTTTCTTCTGCCTCACCCCTCCGCTCCTCCCCTCACTGCAAAGCCTGACATCGCTTTTCTATGGAGAGCAGAGTGAGAAGGAGAAGTCCCCATCAGAAAGCAGCCCTCTGGATGCTGACAACAAGGATGTGGTGAGTGCCAGTGGCTGTGGCAGTGGGAACCTGGGCTGGGCTTATTCTGGCCCAGCCTGTCCTGTTCTTCATCAGAAATCAAGGTCAGAAGTTAAGTGTGAGAAATTAAATCTCCTGCTCAACACCCTTCAGCAGTGGGGAACTCCTGGAAGCTGGAGGGTTTTTTGTCCTGGATTCTTTCAGGCATCTATTTTGAATGGCAGTTTGGAGAGGATGCTCCTGTCAGCAAGTATCTCACAACTGCAGAGCTGTCCTTGCAGCTGTGGGGATCTAGTATGATGCATGGTCAGAGCCTGGCTGCATGCCTACAAGGATCTTTCCCACCCCTCAGGATAAAGTCCTCCACACCACATTTCCTCCTCTGCCACCATGATGAGGCTTTAAAGTAATATTTTGTTTCCCTCTACCACACCAGGCTTTGCTGGAAACAAACACAGATGGACACATTTTTCTGCCTCTTTCTATTTCTTTTTTGGCAGCAAAAGCTCAAAAATCAGTCATTGGTATGACTAGGAAGAAATGCCATGACTTTTTTAAAAATCTAGGTATGAAAGAAGCAAAAGAAGCAAAATCCTTGCAGGTGGCAGGAGGCCTGTTTAAAGGCTCTGTACCAGATGCTCTAGGCAAATGTATATTGCTCATCAAAAAATAGTGAGAAAGACTACAGGGAAAGCCAGCACACTAAAGAGCAAATTAAAGGAGATTATTAGAAGAAGACATCCTTTGAAAAGTCAAACTGTTCACAAATGAGGAAAATCTCAACTCTGCCAGGTTAGATGTAAAATACACTAAGAGGGGAGAAGAGCAGTTTTGAGGACAAATTTGTAGAGAGCACAAAAAAGCCCAAAATCACAAAATCACAGAATGGGTAGAGTTGGAAGGAACCAATGTGGTCCAACCTCCTTGTTCAAGCAGAGTCATCCTAGAGCACATCCTGTGGCACAGGATTGTATCTTGAATATCTCCAGTGAAGGAGACTCCACAACCTCTCTGGGCAATCGGTTCCAGTGCGTGGTGCTTTCTTCCAGTCCTCAGGCACCTTTCCTGATCTTTAAGGATCTTTCAAAGATGATCATGAGCTGCCTTGCTGTGGTGTCCACCAGCTCTCTCAGCAGTTGTGGATGCATCCTGTCAAGGCCCACGGACTTGTGGGTGTCAAGTCTGCCTAGGTGTTTCCTAACCCAGTCCTCCTTCACCAGGTGAAAGTCTGAAAATCCATGTGCATACAGAGTGACAGGGAATAAGCTAGTTAGTGCGCAAGAACTTAGGTTGTCCTGTAGCACTCTACAGCAGTGCCACCTCAGCACTTGATAGTGGTAAAAAAGTACATTGAATGTTAGAGACTGTCATGGAAGGGGAAGAGAAGGGAGCTCTGGAAGCAGGAGCCTGTTACAGTGATGCTCCTTAATATTCAGAGGAAATTGAGGTCCAGCAAGTCACCCCTGAAACAGTGGGTTAATGCTTGACCTCAGCTTCCTCTGCAAATCCTTTTGCAGCCAAAAATATGCATCTGACATCCATCAGGATGGTTGGTGTTTGTAGAGAGACTTCTCTGTCCCTTTATACTCCTGCCCCAGCAGACTCCTTGTTCCCACTCATACAAATTCTCCTATCATTACTTTCAGGAAGGTCACATAGTCCCTCAGGGCTTTTGGCACCTGGAAGAGAGGTTGTGCTCAGCTTCCCATCAGCTCTTTGGAGTTTTCATTGCTTCTCCTAAGGCAGCTGCCTTTGCCACTAGGCTGAGCATTGCTGAGCTGCCTTGGGCACTGCCTCCATTTGCTCAATCCCCTGGCCATAGGCACTGCACCACCTCTGCATATTTTCCCAGCATATGTTGTGATCCAGTCCTTCACCAGGGAGGTGGGGGTGGTTGGGTGGTTGCCCTTGTCTCATTCTGACTCTTTTTCCTTCCAGGGATTCTGTTCCTGGCTCCTTTCTATCTACCAGATGAAGTAAGTGTGTATCCTTGGCATTATGGTCATGCCCCACTGCTGCTCACCCATGGGGAGCTGGTGCCCACAGGTAGTGGCCCATCACCAGGAGCTGCTGGGACCAGCAGCAGAGGAGAGCCCTCTTAAAAAAACATCTCTCCGCTCTGAAGAGAGAGCAGAGAGCTCACCTCTGCATTTCTTCCTGGCCTCTAAATCCTATCCCAAGGAAAAAGGCTTCAACCTCTCCTGAAAGGAACCAATCCTATAATGAGATGGCAGCTGGAGGGTTGCTTGGATCTCTCATTCCCTCTGTGCTCAAATCCTTTGTGCCACATCATGAGTTGATGTGGGTTGTGGGAGACGGAGCAAGCCAGTGTCCCCATGGTGGGAGGTGGTGGGGAGGAACCACCAGCACTGACCCCCACCTGCCTCTCTCCAGGGATGAGGAAATTCAGAGCAAGTGTGGGATCGATGCCACCACCTACCTCTCCTTCCAGCGGCACCTCCTGGTCCTGCTGATTCTGGTTTGCGTGCTCTCCGTGGCTGTCATCCTGCCTGTCAACTTCTCAGGGGACCTCCTGGGTAGGTGCTTCCCTAGTCACAGGATGACTCAGGAGTGCCATCCAAGCTTCCAAGCCTTTGGGCAAGCTCTGTGCCTCTGGGAAAGAAGGCAAAAAAGCCCTCTCTCAGAAGCCCCCATTTGAGCAGGAGCCCACCATCTGCTGGGTGACAGAGAAATATTAGAGGCTGGGAAATTCCAGGCAGTGGGGACTTGGTGGGGACGTGGGAGATGGAAAAGAAGGGAGCAAAGCCAGAGCCAATAACTGCAATGTGGACATGCACACTGCACTGGGTTCCCTTAACCTTCTGCTTCTCCTCTTCCTCTGCAGGACACAATCCCACCCACTTTGGCCGGACGACCATTGCCAACATCCCAACTCAGTAGGTGCTCCCACAGGGTGGGGGGCTGTGTGTGCTGCCACTGTGGTGGGCATTGCTGGGAGCACCTAGGCACAGAACTCACCACAGCCCCGTGCTGGGGACAGGGACAGGGACAGGGACAGGGACAGGGCCGTGTGAACAGCACACCAATCCCAGTAGCTCTTCTGTCTCTCTGTACTACGTGAGCACAGTCAGGGCAGCCAACCAGTGGCACTGCTCATTGCACCCCAGTGCTGGCAGAAGTGCTCTTGGGGATGTTTTGTGGTCTCATTTCTGTAGTATCAGTCAGCAGCCTGGGTGCTTCCCCTCCAGTTCCTGGGGTGAGTGTCTGACAGCTGGCACAGGGAGGTCCTGCTGGGTGGAAGGGGAGACCATGGGTGAGATGCTGAGTGCTAGGCTGGTCCCCATGCCACATGCTCACCACAGTGCTCATTGATCCCCACTTCCTCTCTTCCAGAGACCGTCTCCTGTGGCTGCACAGCATCTTCGCCCTCATCTATTTTATCTTCACCATCCTTTGCATGGCTCACCACTCCATCCACCTGGAATACAGAGAGAATGAGAAGGTGAGAAACCACACCTCCTCCAGCCCTGCCTTGTTCAGTGCTTATGGACAACTTCTTGCTTTGCACAAATGCTGGTCCCCGTAGGTAGAGAGATCTTTAGGAACAGCCTGGAACTGGGCTGGTAGGGAAAGGTATGGCTGATTTTCAACAGCTTCTGGATAAAGTGACAGCCTGGAGGCAAATCTCTCTCTCTTGCTGTCTTGTCTCTTGAGACTGAAGCTCTGCTGTATTCATCTGTCTGGGGTATGACATTGTCTGGCTGTGCCCTCAGTGTTTGGGACTGGGCATTGAGGAGGCCTGTGCTGACTTGCCTCTGGGGTGGCAGCTGGTGCCCCAGCTCACTGCTGCGTGGACAAGGTGGCAGCGTTATATCCTGCAGATCCATCCTGCAGATCCTTTTGCCTCTTCTCTTCCTGCAGGTTGCCCGGACACTGATGGTTACCCACATCCCCAAGGAGATCACAGACCCTTCACTTATCATCAAGCATTTCCAGTGAGTAGCCATGTGCCACAGCCTTGCTGGGTGAGTGGCAGGCAGGTGGCAGGGACTGTCCCTGTCCCCTGGCTCCTGGTGCCACCATGCCCCTGTGCTTGCAGCGAGGCTTACCCCAGCTGCACTGTCACCAATGTCCAGTTCTGCTTTGACGTGCGCAAGCTGATGAAGCTGGATGCAGAGAGGTGAGTGCACACACATCCATATTCCCTCTGTGGGAGAGTGTACTGCTCCTGCCCCCCACATCAAGGCACCTAGTCTGGGTTTCTGGCTGTGTGTCTGGTGCTCCCCAAATGACCTTCGCTACCGGCTTCCTGGCAGGCGCAAAGCAATGAAGGGGCGGCTTTACTTCACCACCAAGGCACAGAAGGAGGGGAAGATCATGATCAAAACTCACCCCTGCGCCCGCATCTTCTGCTGCCGCTTCTGTGGCTTTGATGAGGTAGGAGGGTGCAGGCAGAGCTGCAGGCAGCACAAGTGGGCAAGGAGGAGCACGGCAACTTGTCCCTGCCCCAGCCTGGTGTACGGCACAACCCTGGCTGCTCCCACAGGTGGATGCTGAGCAGTACTATGGGGAGCTGGAGGAGAAGCTCACAGATGAGTTCAATGCAGAGCGCAACCGCATCACACTGAAGCGGCTTGACATGGCCTTTGTCACCTTCCAGGACGAGCGCATGACAGCTGTGTGAGTGCCCCACGTGCAACAGCCATGGGGATGTCCCTCAGCCTGTTTGCCTCCACGGCCAGGGAGCTGGGGCACCTTTCCAGCTTTTCCAACCTAAACCAGGCAATGGGTTGGTCTCTTCTGTGCCTCTGCCATCTGCAGAGTTGGCTGCCCTGTTGGCTGCAGGAAGGGTCTCACAAGAAGAGAGACCTGACCCCTGGCTCCCTCTTCCTGCAGGATTTTGAAGGACTACAGCCACATCCACTGCCGCAAGCACCCCCAGCAGTCCTCTGTCACCACCGTGGTCAAGTCACACCACTGGGGTGTTCGTTATGCCCCTGCACCCAGCGATATCATCTGGTGAACCCCCACGGCAGGAGGGAGGGAGGAAGGGGGAACAAGCAGATGCGGGGAAGCCCATGTACATAGCTATAAGGAGCCTATGCCCATAGCTATAGGGAGTCCATATAACTGTAGGGAACCTGTGTCTGTATCTGTAGGACACTTTCCCAGGGTGATGGGGACTGAAAATCCCTCCTGTTGCCATAGCAGAAGTCAGCAGGGGTGATTGGGGTGATCACCCCAAGGGTGGCAGGGCTCAGCCAGTTGAAATTGGGGTGATTGCCAGACTCTGATTTCTCCAGCCTGACTCCAAAGCCTCCTGGTGGTATGGATCTCCACTGTGGCTGTTTTCCACTCCAGGGGACTCTGCATGTGACAGCAAAGCAGCATGAGGAAGAGAATAGAGCGAGTTCAGAACACTGTCTGCCATGGCTGGTGCAGACAGCAGGAGGCCAAGTTTCATGAACCTATGCTGGGAGGCCCTGGACACAGGGCTTTTCCTCCTTATCACATCCAAGCTGTGTTTTTCTCTTACAGGGAGAATTTATCAGTCCGTGGCACATCGTGGTGGGTGCGATTCATTCTGCTTAATATCTGCCTGTTCGTCCTTCTCTTCTTCCTCACAACGCCAGCCATCATTGTCAACACTATGGACATGTTCAATGTCACACACCCTGTGGAGAGCCTCAAGGTAGTCCCTTACCCATGCCAATTTTCCTGAAAGGTCATCACTTCCAGGCTTGTCTGTGATGGGGTGCAGTACCTGCTCTACAGTGTCCTAAGGAGACGACCCATAGGATGGGCATTGATGAGAATCAAGATCATCGATGAGGTCGTATCTGTACTTGCTATCCATCCCCTTCTCTTTGTATTTCTAGTGGCAGAACCCTGAGGCAGCACCTGAGCTTTGGTGCTGGTGTCCATGGAAGCAAGCAGGTAGCTGTCCATTCAAGAAGAAAGGTCTTGAAAGAGCTCAAGAGATTTTAGGAGCTGCCAACAGCTCCTTCTTGCTCATTGTGAGCTTTTGGGTCGCACTGGGGCTCAGAACATGGCTGTGGTGCCTTTGGCTGGCCTCAAGTTCTTATCTTCTGAAACAAATGCCCCTGCTCAGGCAGGGGATGGTCCAGCCCACCTGCAGCACGCACCATCGTGTGCTGTCTCCAGCATGGCTGTGCTGTGGTGGGTTGCTGAGGGGGTGTTCGGTGTCTCTCCCTGCAGAATCCCATCATCACCCAGTTTTTCCCCACACTGCTGCTCTGGGCCTTCTCTGTCTTCTTGCCCTTCGTTGTCTACTACTCAGCATTCTTCGAGTCCCACTGGACAAGGTAATGGGGCTGGCCCCCCTCAGGGCTGCTATAGATGGGAGGAACTGCAGTGGAAGGGGAACCCAGCCTGCAGGGAGGCAGGCAGTGAGCAGTAGACTCCCACAGTGGAGCAGAGCCCCCTGGATGTTTCTCTCCATAGAAAGAGCTCCAAGTCCATGCACAAAGGAGCCATTTGCTTCCCATAGTCCTGAACACTTTCAGGCTATTGACAAAGTCAGGTGGTTCTAAGATATATCTGAAGAAGTTTGTAAGAGGTGCGGTGTGATGGTGAACTGGCAGCAGTGGGGCCATCCCAGGCATGCTTCCAGCCCTCCAGGGCTGAGGTATGGGTTCAGGATGCTTAAAGTAGAGGAAACTGCACAGCTCCCACAATGTGCTCTCTCTGTCTTGACCCTCCATCAGCCCCAAGCCCTATGCCTAGTCTGACAAGTCCTTGCAGGAGCTTTGTCACCACCTCCCTTCCTTTTTCTGAGGGAAACAGGAGGTTGTGAACTCATACTAGACACCCGTCTGCCTCTTGTTGGGTGTCTATACCAGCAGGGATGGTAGGAGAGGGCAAAGAGGAAGGAGGTGAGATGTTGGGAGTATGAGAGCTTTCAATACAGCAGATTCCTCAGGATGACACACCCTAGCCTGGGAGAGGCTTTGCAAGGCCCCAGTGGATGCACAGATCAAATGCACCCAGCTTTGTGAGGCAGGGAGTAACTCCTTTGTGAAAAGCAAGACCAAGCCCAGCCCCTCACCTCACCTGCTGCTCTTTCCCAAAAAAGTGCAATGTTCTTTTCTTATCTTCCCTCTCTGCAGGTCAAGTGAAAATCAGATCACCATGCACAAATGCTTCTTCTTCCTGGTGTTCATGGTTATCATCCTGCCCTCACTAGGTCTGAGCAGGTAGGGACTACCCTGCCATGCTGCTCTCCCTGCTCACAAGCTGCCAGGATCACACCCAGGCCCCTCGCCCCGGCAACCCAGCCCCAAAGGGCTAAGATCACATTGCCACTAAAACACAGTGACCTCTGGGGAGGAAAACACTCTAGCAGTGCTGAGCCACTCACACATGGTTGCAGATGGAACCTTTCCCTGCAGAGAAGTGGAGCAGAGCCGTTTACCAGGCTGCCACAGCTGACCCAAGGGGGCTGGCAACAGTGATTAGCTGCTGCTTGGGTTCAGCAGACCCTAGAAGGACCTGGTCAGGTACCTGTATAGCTCCAGTTCTAGCAATCCTGGCCATCCAGGAGGCAAGGACACACTCCACGGTGGTCTTGTGTGGCAGAAGGGGCTGCTCTGCAGTGTAGGGTGCAGAGGGTCTTGCCCACTCAGGACAGGGAAAAGTGCATGCCTGCTGGATGTCTCTCACATTGCTCTGTAGTTCTCCCTCTGTCTGAGCTGCTCCTCTTCTGTCCCCCTCCAGCCTGGACCTGTTTTTCCGCTGGCTCTTCGACACCCACTTTCTGGATGAGGCTGAAATCAAGTTCCAGTGAGTAGCAGGAAGCTCCCAAACTTCCCAGGCAAGCGGGAGCACCTGTTGTCCACTGCCAGCAGCTCTTGCAGCTCCTGCCTGAGCATCCTCTCACTGTCTCACTTCTCTGTCCCTGGGGCAGGTGCGTTTTCCTCCCAGACAACGGCGCCTTCTTCGTCAACTATGTAGTCACCTCCAGCCTGATCGGGACAGCCATGGAGCTGCTGCGCATCCCAGGCCTCCTCGTCTACACTGCTCGCCTCTGCTTTGCCAAGTCTGAGCCAGAGCGGCTCCATGTCAAGCGGGTATGTGGCTCTGGTCCCCTGTGAGCCTTCGTGACCCCCAGCACAGCAGAGATGCACTCACTGGAAACTTAGGCTGTTGTGGTTCTGTGGGGATGCTTGTGAGGCCTTGTTCAGGCCCCCCAGGGACTAGTGGGGGTGAGGGAGTCCTGCAGGCCAGGGTGCAAAGACAAGGGCAGGCCTTGCAGTGACAGAGGTGGCAATGACACTGTTGGTTGTGCCCCAGAGCCAAGCATACCAGTTCCAGTTTGGACTAGAGTACGCCTGGACCTGCTGTATCTTCTCTGTTGTCATGACCTACAGCATCACCTGCCCCATCATCGTCCCCTTTGGTGAGTATGATCCCATGCCCATGGCCCCAGCCATGCTGAGAATAGCCTGTCCCAGCCACCAGCATGGGAGTGCAGGCTTGCTGCATGGTACAGGAGGTCACCCTTGGGCATCATCCCCAGGGCCTGCCCTGCTGTTCCTATGGTCTGGCTGTCCCCATTGCCCTCCACCCAAATGGCTTCTCCTGTCCCATCAGGGTTGCTGTATATGCTGCTCAAGCACATGGTTGACCGATACAACATTTACTACGTGTACATCCCCACCAAACTGAACCAGCGCCTCCACATTGCCGCCATCAGCCAGGTGGTGGTGGCCCCCATTCTCTGCATGTTCTGGCTGCTCTTCTTCTCCGTCCTGCGCCTCGGTAGGGAGAGCTTGGGGCTGCACCCTGCCACTGCTCAGGATCATGTCTGGTGCTTGGGGGTGATGAGCCACTGGTGTCACCCTTGAGTTAGGCATGGCATGGAGGGTGGTAAGGGGGAAGGTGTTGTGAAGACCTGGCAAATTAAGGTGGTATCAGCTTGCATTTTGGGAAGGGGGTTGAGAGCTTGTAAAACAAAAAGCAGGCTCCAGCCTGGGGCTCAGCTGGACATGCAGCAGGTTCTTGGAGGCTTATGTGCTGCCCCAGTGTCTCTGTGCTCTAGGTCCCACCCGGCCTGTCACCCTCTTCACCTTTGTGGTCCTCCTTTCCTGCATTGTCTTCTCATTCTTTGGCCTCTGCCTGAAGAAGCTGCAGCCACGGAAACCCTCTAGCTACCAGGTGAGCAGAGACAGCCACCCGCTCTGTTCCTTCACCCCAGTGCATCCCCTCCTTGGGGAATCTGAGATCAGCACCTGGCTGAGACAGCACCTAGCATTCCCTAGCCAAAGCTGGGCCCCCAAACCATGATTTCCTCACGGCCTCCTTCTCCTCAGATGTCTGACCAGTCTGAGGGCACTTTCAATGATGTGGAGCGGAGCAGCGTTTCCTCCACCCCTAACTCCAATGTGAGTACCCCTCCACAGCTCTTCTGTGGCCACCTGCTCTTGCTCCCCTGGGTCCTGATGGCCCACTGCCCCCTGGGGCAGCTCTTTGTGGCCACTGTCCTGCAGGAGCCTGAGCTGAGCCTGACACCGGCAGCCTCTCCGGCACACCAGTCCTATGGCACCATGGGCAACCACCTGGAGCCAGCAGAGGACGGGGAGGATGGGGGGCTGCAGAGCTTTGAGACAGAGCTGGAGACAGTGGAGGGCGAGTATAGGAGCGGCCCTGTGATAGAGAGCCAGGCTCGCTACCAGTGAACACCCCCACCACAGGCTGAGAACAGACTGTGCTGAGAGTGGAGGACATGCCGTGGGGCAGGAAGGAGCCTTCCTTGCACTGCTGGGGGCCACCTTGCTAATGGGGCAGGGGATAACAGGACTGATGTGAGGGAGAGACCCCATTGCATGGGCAGTGGCAGGAGGCTCTGATGGTCCCTCCCGCTGCCTGCATTGATTGGCTGAGCACCCTAGTGTCCCCCTGTCCCCACCTGCCTCTTCCAGCACACAGTGGGGAAGAGGGGGTCCAGCAGTATAGGGAGAGGGTTTCTCTCAAAGGCCATGCTTTTAGGGGCAGGAGGGAGGCCCTGGCCCCTCAGAGGAAGAAGCAGCCCAGACAGCCCAGATGAATGTGCCTGCCACCATGCTGTCCTCTGGGTCCTCAGTGGCAGGGGACAGCCACCCCTAACCCTTGCATCTCACCCCATCCACCCACTGCTCAGGCAGCTGACTCCCCTGCTGCTGGCCTGCAGGCTGCTACCTGCCCCTGCTTTGCCCATTTTAGCAGGGACTGCTGACATGCGTGTGCTTTGGTGGAGAAGGTGAGTGTCCCTACATCTGCCACCAGAGCCCCTACATGAGCACCAGCAGCCCTGCACTAAGGCAGGCATCAAATGCAAGCCCAGCTCTTCCTTGACTTCCCACCCCATCCCTCCATCTTGCTACACAATGCCTGTGCCCTTGGGCTCTTGGGGAGAAGTGGGAGGTCAAGAGACAAGTGTGTTTAATGGCTTTGAGGACAGCTCCTTGTCACTCCTCTTCCCTGGCAGCACCCCCATCGTGCTCATGCTGTCACTGGGGCTGCCCATGGCATCCACAATAGTGTGTCCTAATACAACAGAACAGGGGGGACAGGTGGACACTGGCAGGACCTGGACTTCCATGTCCTCCTGGTCCACCACATCCTATCTGCCCTTGTCCACAAGCTGAAGCTGTGAGATGCTCCCCCAGTAGTCACACTGCCTCTCAAGTGTGAGTCCTGCTGTGATTAATGTAAATGCACCATTACCTGCCCAGAGAGCATCCCTGGAGTTTTCCAACTCATCCAGAGTAGCTGTGGTGGCCCCTGGGGACGAGGGCTATCCTCATCCTGCTCAGCTCCTCTCCCACCATAGCCCACCTGGGCATGCTGGCTCCTCACTCAGTCCTGCTTTGGTCTCAGGACTGATTTTCCTGTCCCTGATTCTCCTGCTAGCTTCAGAGCAGCTAGAGTTGCCACCATCCCAGGGAAGGGAGGAAAGTGCAGCTCTGCCAGCACCAGGCTGCTGGCATGGGGAGTGCTGTTGTTCAAAGGCAGATGCTCAGCCATAGCACTGGTTAGCATTAGTAGTGCCACTGGGAGGAGGGGTAGTGTGCCAGTTCTGGGCTGGGGGGGAGGTTTAAAGGCAGCCCAGCAGTGAGAGCATCAAGGGGCTCCTTAGGACATACCTGTGGGGCTGGTGGGTCTCAGCTCAGCTGGCTGGCAGTCCCAAGGCCCCCATCCCCACCCATGCTCCTGCATGCTGGGGCAGTGGCTGCGGCACACTAGCCACAGAGTGGTTGCCTTGGGGGAGCCTTGGGCTCAGACACACCCTCCAATCCCAAAAAAGTTCCCTGGGGGGTTTGTGGCCTCCTGCCTGCGTGCCCCCTTGGCTGCCCACAGCTCAGCTGCTCCTCTCACTGCCTGCTCCAGAAGCAGCCTGAGGCAGGGCATGGGGATGCTGGTGGCCTCTCTGAGGGTAGAAGCAAGTGCCTGCTAGTGGCACTGTGTCCTCGGGAGCTCAGGCTGCTGGTCTGATTGCCCTTGGCTGCCCCACTGTAGGAATGTGCCAGAGGTCTGTACCTTCTCGTGATTTATTGCTATGACCGTGCCTTGAATAAAATTACTTCACCCAGCTGCTGCCTGGTGTCATCACCCCCATGCGTCTTTCCTGGCACCGGTTTAGGGGGAACCCTTCCCACTGGAGCCTTTTCCCACCTGTGAGCTGCTTTTGACCCTGCCTGGGGATGTCCTGTGGAGGCTTTGGTGGCAAGGAAACTTTTTGGACGCATCCCACCTCCAGACTGCCCACTGTGATCTCCATAAAAACAAACCTCAACAAATGGGCAGAAGCAGCAAAGTTTCAGGAGTGGAAGAGCACCTCACTGTGTCCCAGATAGACTGACACAGCCCTTGGCACCATCCCTCCATTGGAGATGGGTTGCAGTCATGGGACAGTCGTGTGCATTTCTTGCCCACCTTCTGTCTGCAGTCACTCCATTGGCAGAGCTGGCTCAGAACACCACCAAAGGTGCAGATGCTGCTTGAAGGTAGCAGGAGGGTGACCTGGGACCACACAAGGGGCAGGGGCAGGAGGAACCCATATCATCTGGGGATGGAGCTGGTGTTCCCAAAGATGAACTACCTACCAGCAAGTCCTAGGGAAGGGGGTGAACACCGTTTTGGAAGTCTTTCTCTAGATTTTGAGAGAACAGTGCTCTTTTCTGCCCTCCTCCCTCCCAAAATACACACTATTTTTATCTGAATTCCTGCTTAAATGATTTGCCTCTGTTTTCAGCAGGTTCCTTCTGCTGGCTCCTTCCGCAGGGTGAGCCCTGCCACTCTGGTTTATGGCACAGGGCAGAAGGCATTTCCCTTTGGGTGAAAAATTGGAAAATTTAAAACCCATCGCATGTCCCTATAGAGGCCCCCCACAGTTTGTAATGAGTGGTAAACAGAGTTAACACAGGGCATTGCTGTGCTGGGGAGCTGGGCAGGAGCTCTGGCTGGGAATAAGGCCCTCACACTGGGAAGTGTGAGGGTGTGATGACACCCTGAGGGGGTGTCAGCCCCAACACAGTGCACCTCCGCCTGGAAACCTGCTCAGGAACCTGCTCCCTGATTGCAGCCTGCACACGCACAATCCCTCACACCAATGGCAGGGAGTCTCCCACTATGCGAGCTGGTGGCAGGCAGTGACAGGAGCATCCCCACTGGGGAGCAGCCACAGCAAAGGGACAGCTTGTGGGAGTTGTGGCAAAACCTTGCTGGCACAGGCAGTCAAAGATGGGAGTGCTGCTGGAGGCTGCCATGGTGGCCCTTCCCTGCACTGCCAGGTCTGGGCTCCCACCACCAGTCCTGAGGCCAGGAAGAGCTGGAAAACTTACTTTATCAATGACCCAAAGGGGGTATTTCTTTGCATTCATATTTCTGCTACTCTCCTTGCTCTTCACAGCCCATCACACAATGCATTGTGGAACATGCCCATCCTAAATGAGCAGCATGGCTCTCCCAGGATGTTTTCCCTTCTCTCCTGTGCCAGGGCTGGGATTTGCAGCCTTTGGGAGATGCTATTACAGACCTTGAGCTAGCTTCCCCACTCTAGACACCATTCTTCAGCATCTAGTGCCCAGCTCTCACAGGGCTGGAAACCCATCATGTCAAAGCTAGAACATGCTAGAAGACAGAACCTCCTGCATCCTCACCAGCTGCTCCCTGGGCAGGGCTGATGGAATGACCAGCAACAGGTGGACCAACGGTATGTCAAAAAACAAAAGCCATGGCTGAACAACAGAAAAGGGATTTTTAGGCTGATTGTTTAAAATTCTGATTCCATTAGAGATTATTATACTTGAAGGGTCTGAGCAATCAGTAGCAGGGTATCTCTGTTAGCCCCTCCACTGCTCACCCACTCAATTACCAGGCACAAAAGCTCCCAACACTCTTTTGCTGATGGATGCCTTCTCACGTCAGTCAAGTTGCACTACACAAGTGCTCCCAGTGACCAATATCTTCAAAGCAAGAATCAACAAGAAACCAGTAAACCCTTCTCTGTCATCATCTTTTTCTGGTTTGCTTGGACGTTTTATATTAAAATAAACACAAGGCATCAAAAACAGCTAAGACTTGTTGTTTTTTAATAAACATTACAGTTGGGTATAAGAGGCACACAGAGTAGTTCAGTTCTGTTGGGAGTTACACAGAATGTGGCACAGAAGAGCAGAAGTCAAGGAGCTGGGAAAGCTAGAGGGAGCAAGGATGGTTTGGGCAGTAACACCCACACCCTACCCATCACACAGCTGTCTACTTGTCACATGGAGCCAGAAGGTGTCCCACTCCCATGATGCTGAAGGCTGATGTCCCATAACAGGGTTGCAAGGAGGACATCCCCACTCCCAAACCTTCCTGCCCCATACCATGCCATCAAAGCTAGTGTCTCGCCCCAGCCTCAGCTCCTCCATCCCTCACTGCTGGGTGCAAGAATGGGGAGAACTTCACCTGACCCAGCTGATGGAGAGAACCATGGGCTAGGATGCACATTACCACACTGCAGGGCTGCAGAGGCAGAACATGGTACCATAGGGAGGACGAGGAATGTGGGGATGTTCACTGCCTATTTCACAACACCTATTAGCTTGCCTCCCAAACACAGCTGGAGGGCTTTTTGCTTGCTGGAAGCCCATGGCTACCATCAGGCGTGGTGGCAGGGCACTAGAGACCCTTCTCACAGGGCACCCCATCATCTCCTCCATGGCATGGGCCTAGGGGACCTCGTTTGCACTGAACAGGCAGCTTTCTCCTGCCCCAGAGTGGAGGACATCTGAGAATAGGAGGAATGTGTCCTCAGAACAGGACCATCTCAGATCTCAACACTAGGCTTCTCCTGTCCTGAAGAAGAAGCAAAAAAAATAAAAGGTGCTGCCTGTAACTGAATAATTGCTCCATGTCTTGCTCTGGAGATAATGGTGATTAGAAACATAGTTCTGCTTGTTCCACAGTGACTTCCCCATAAAGATGAACTCTTCCTCAAAGTGCTCAAGTTCAGGCCCTTCACAGAGCCCTCAGGTGCTGCCTCTCAGCAGTTTTCTGGGATTTATTGTAGCAGATGCTATCTCCTCATTCCTGTGAGGGTGAGGAACTCCGCAGATGGGCACTGTGAGCAGCTGGGAAGTGCTCCAGATTCTGACAGCATCCAGAATGCCATGCTTCCTCTGGCCAAGAGCCAGAATTTCTGGAAGCTGTTGCTATGACACGATTGCTACCTTCATTTTTATTTTAAGACATCTTTTCCTTGGATTTACTTTATTTTCCTTAACACAAAGCAGTAAACAGACATTGCTACTGCTGCTGCTACTGCATTTCAGATGGCTCTAAGGTTAAACCAGCAGGCGAAATCAACACAAAGCCTTTCAGCTGCCAAATGTAGTCTCACCCTGGGATTAATATGGCAACACTGCCTGAAGAATCCCTAAGGAACCTACTGGGAGTGACCACCCTGACACAGGGAAAAGCCAGGGATTCCATCCAGGCCAGAGGTAAGGCAGAAGCACCAGGATTAACCAACTGGTACTGATACATTGATGAAGGGAGAGGGGAAAAACTCTGCAAGGTTGGAGGACAGCCACATGGTGTGACCAGCCTTGCTCTCTTGCTGCCTTCTGACCTGGATGGAGCCAAATCTGTCGCTGCCACAGCTGAACGAGGTACAACAGCACAGGAGGACCAAGCAGTGTCAGACCTGGCAGGGAAAGCACAGCAAATAGGATTTTGGGCAAATAAGCCCAAGAGGCCCATGCGAGCTCTCACCTACCTAGGATAGGTAGCAAGAAGAGGGAAGATGAGCAAGTTAAAACCCAGAGTAGGTACACGGGTATTGGTGTCCCTGAAAGAACTTGGGGAAGGGTGGCATACCTGTGCTGTGGCACTGCCAGACTTCGCTGCAGGGACATGCCCTGCCAGCCCTTAGCAAAGGCAGAGACATGCTCGTGTTGAAGCAGGGTGGAACCACGTGAGAGCTCTCAGCATGTGTGAGTGGTAGAGGCAGCCATGGGCTGGTGCACACAGAAAGACAGAGGTGGGGAGAGACAGCGAGTGTGGTGTGAGACTCCCTGTTCTTAGGACTGCTGCATGGTCAGGGATAGGGATGGCTGGCAGGATCTAGTCCCCTTCTGGGAGGGTCTCCCAGCCACGCTGCATGGCTTTCACCACAGCATTGTAGAGTTTGCTCCAAGCTTCCTGCACCTCTGGGCTGAAGGCAGCACCAAGGCATTTCTCCAGCATGTACAGCAAGGACTCACCAACAGTCTGCAAACCAAACAAGGAGGTGTCAAGTTCAGCACCACAGGATGACATGCAGCCTCTTGTCTCATTTTGCCACCTTTTTTGACTTCTCCAATTGCAGGGCACCTGCTTCTCTTCCATGTACCAGGCCCCTCCAGTCCCTGGCTCATCAGAGGGGGCCTAGAACCAGCACATGTCATCCTCTTCCCCTGCCCTATGCTGGCCCTCACCATGGATGAGTGGGGAGTGGAAGTCAGGGAGCAAGGGCTGAGACTGCACATGTAATACCAGGGAAGAGGTACACATTCAATTTCTGTGGCCCCCAGGTGCGGGTAGCTGGCCCTATCCCTTGGCATAGCAGTGGACCAGCAGAACCGAGCAATGCTCTGATGTCAGGAGAGTGGATCAGACTCCACACTGGATGCTCAGTGCCTCTCAGGCTTCTTCACAGGGCACTGGTCCTCATAGAGCTGAGAGCAGCCCCATGCAGGAGCACCCTACACTGAGTGCACTGAGTGCACTGGTGGGGATCACTATCCAAAACAAAAGGGACCCTGCTCCCTCTGAAGAGAAAAAAAGCTAGCAATATCAGGAAAGACCCATGTGTGGGTTAGAAAGCTTTTCTTCAACCTGCCCTTCCCCACTGCATTTCTGTCCATGCTTGATAGCAGGAGAGGAGAAATCAAGGGTTTAACATGGAAGATGCTTGGGTGTTACTGGCATGGAGAAAGCAGAGGCCAAGGTGCAGCAACCCCATCCCAGTGCAAACACAGAGAGGTGGATGCTCCCTTTTCCAGGTGTGGTGAGGTTTGCCCAGAGAAATAGATGCAAAGGATCCAGGGCAAAGGCTGAGCCTGCAGCCCTGTGGCACAGGAGAAACTGCAGTGTCCTAAATCATGATCCTCTTCAAACAGTGGACATGCTTTGCTCTCATCTATCCTCTCTGCCTGGGCTTACTGGGCAAGGGCAGAAAACAAGGGGAGCTCAAAGGCTTCCCTCACTGGGGCAGTGTCACTACATTGGTATCAACACCTTGGACAGGCTGCCCTGAGCCATCAGCTTTCTCTCCAGACAGCTGAACCCAGAGGAAGGATGGGGACAGCTGAGGGTTGCAGGCAGGGGTGAACAAACACAGCCACAGCGAGACAAGAGAGAACACCTCACCGAGAAAGACTCAACCTTCACACCAACTGCCTGGTGCTTCTTGCCAAGGTTGCAGAGATACTCTTCCAGGCAGGATAAGTTCTCCAGGTGACTCACAGCAGCATCAATCACCAGCATCACCTAGTGCAGGAGCAGAAAGGCAGAATGGCACAAACAGAAAGGTTCAACTTCCCTCCCAGTGTCTAACGCTCTACTTCACCCTTGTCAGCCTGACCCCTCCCAGCCCAAATGTCCTCTAAGCTTTCCTTTGCTCTACTGTGATCCATGTGTCACATCAGTGAGGCTGGCAGCAGCACACACTACATCCTTCCATGAGAGACTACCAGAGCTGTACTGCTGATCAAGCAGCACTGCTGACCACTCTGTCCTAGAGGAGACAAGCAGCCTTACAGCAGAGCAGTTGCAGGTTAAGACCTAATGCTGATGCAGTCATTACAACTCCTTGGATCCCAGGACAACTGCATGGGAACCCCAGAAGTTGCCAGAACTAGAGTTTCCAACTAGAAGTTGCCAAAACAGTGCAATTGTGGATAAGGCCAGTCCAATTCTAAGATCAGACAAGATATTTTGAAGAGATGGGATGGAGAGTTCGGCCAGGTCTCTTGACCTGGTCTGGCAAAACACATATCATAGTCTCCCAGGAGCATTAAGAGTCAAATGGAAACAGGACAGAAAAGATTTAAAGAAGGATGAAGAAGAAGAGATTAAAGCCAAGGCATGATTATCTTGGTAAAGCCAAGAGGTGATAGGATTGTGCTCTTCAATTTCAACAGGCAATTTATCTCCAACAAGAGCAAAGAACTATTTCAGCTTAAGGCAATAATCTTAACTTTGCCAATAAAGAGAGGCTGGAAAATAACAAAAAGCTTGCAGCTATCAGAGAAGCTCAGTCCTGGAACAGCCTCTTAACAAGGAATAAAGACAGGCAAGCAAAGCACCAAACTGTTTTAAAGATGGAGCCAGGCAGTTTATGAAGGCATCTTCAAGCCAATGCTGTGCTTTGTCCCAGTGTGCCTTCTCTTCAGGGTTCAACAAAAGGTTTCTGCTGCACCAGGTGTACTGGGCATGCATGAGCCTCTCCTCAGCCTACTCCTTTCTGTATTTGGGGGGAGGTGAATGTCTACTGCAGCACCCCTCCAAAGGCTCTCTGAGAGGTCTCTGTGTGCCTTTTGGCTCTGCAGCTGCACCAACAACCTCTCCACAGCAGTGGGTCCATGGTAGCCCAGCTACCTGTGCCACCTTCTGGTCAGCATGTGGCCAAGCAGAGAGCAGTCCTCATCTGGACATATGTGAGCTCCCTGAGCTACCTCCACAGTAGGAGGAGGATCCTTTCAGCTTTCACAAGAAGCAATCCACTCTCAGATGAGGGCATGGAAACCAGCATGGTGTCTCTTAGCCACCATAACCTGCATTCTCATCCCCTCCCCACTGTTGTAGGACACTTTGTCCTGGCCTTTTGCTAGCATGAGTAACACCCTGCAGTTACCATCTCAGGAGGAGACTTCCCATGTGTTCCCTGGTCAGCCACACCACAGTCCCAAATCATCACCTAAGAGTTTCTTCATCCGTGGAAACTGTGCTCTAGCCATGCCACAGCCCCTCTCTCACCTTCCTGATGTGATCCAGGAACTCAGGAGCAGAAAGGCACTCCTGAGGGCTGGCAAACTGCTTGCAGTTGTACTGGAAAAGAGGCAGCAGGTCAGGATCCAAGTCAAAGAGTCTGCAACAGCAAGAAAGAACACCCCATCTTCTCATTTCCTCAGCTTTATTTAAAGTTCCACTCACCCCATCAGCAGCACATCCACGGCCCACTTCTGCCTCCTTCCCACCTGGAGATCCCTCCCCATCTGTAAAAGACCCAAAAGTTCTGAAAAGTTTTAGTTCGGGGCAATCCAGATTATCTATAGACAAAAAACTTTCTGTCTTCCTAGCCCATAACCCCAGCTCCTGGATACATATTTCTGGCACTGAGAACTAGTCCCAACCCTCAAGAGTTCCTCCCAGCCTGGCCCTTCTCCTCCAAGTCTTGGCTGTTGTCTCAACTATTCCCATTCCCACTTATTGATCCCCTTGGACTCAAAAGCTCCCAAATCAGGGAAGGCCTCCAAGCTTCAGCAGCCATCTGTACCAAGGGGGGCATGTACAAACTCAGCTGATGCACCACTCCCTGACACCATCACCAGCTCCCATTTCCTCTCCCGCTGTCCCATCCTCCCTTGCCAGTGTATGTCAGGCACAAATGGGACTCAGTAGCAGCCACCCAGGCAGATAGAACAGGCCACCAGCAGTTCAGACAAGACAGTCTCTCTTCTCCTCATCCTGCACATTGAATTACTGCACCCTTCTTCCCCCACATTGTGATCACTGCTCTAGTCCTGCTCTGGGAGATTTGGATCCCTCTCACTACAGAAGCTGCTCATCAACTCTCCAATTGTCCTTTTTAAACTACTTTTCATTGATTCCTCCTTTTTTCTCTGCACACCATTGATGCATTAATCTGCTGAGGAGAGGCAAGAAGCTGGGTGTCAGCCATTCCACCCGGTACATTTCCTCTGCCCTGCCACTGAATCCCTCCCTGGCGGCCAGGTCTGAGCCTGGGGCTGCACAGCACTTCCCTGATCAGGGAATGAAGGGCAGCCCCTTCCACACACTTCCTAGAGCCAAGCGCACACGCAGCCCTTCGAAGAGCAGAAGTCGCGGTGACAAGGCAGGGATTCAGCGGGCAGAAACGCACAGAGCCTGCCCGCCGCTTCTCTCTCACTCTCCGTCTTCGCATGGCAAAGTTCTCACTCGCGAAGGATGGGGAAGGCCGGGCAGCAGCTCGGAACGGAGCCCAGCCCTGCCCCACGACACCTGCGGCTTGGCGGTGGAGCGGCTTCGGCTCCCCGCGGACCGCTAGCCACGGGAGGGGAGAGAGGCCAGGGGAAGGGAGCCGGCCAGAAGCCATCGCCAAACACAGGGAAGCGTTTCTCTCCAAGCAGAGCCCGTCCATCCCTCCCGCGGGTCGGTGCGGACGGGCAGGCGGCCAGGACCGGGGTGCCGGTGGCCGCATCGCGCCGCTCACCTGGTGAAGAGGACGAGGCCGTGCTGCACGGGGCTGCCGCTCACCCGCTGCCAACTCTCCCGGATCAGCGCTCGCTGCCCGCCCGACAGCGGCANCACCGCGCTCCGCCCGCCCGCCCGCACCGCCGAGCCCCGCGGCCGCTCCGCTCCACCCGCGCCTGCCCCGGCCGCGGAAGGAAGATCTCACCGAGTATCTTCCACTCGGGAGAAGGAAGGAAGGAGGGATGGAAGGGAGAAATAAGAAATTCGAAATGCCCAAACTTCCCTATCCCGGACCCGCGGGGCAGAGCAGAAAGTTCAACTGGTTCACGGTTGACATTTCCCGTCGTCCTGATTTTACAAGTGAAGCAGCAGGGCAGAGCCGTGCCACCGGGACCTGGCCACCTTCGCTCACCATCAGCACAGCTCCCTCTGAGCTTAACTTTTCTTGGGAGGGCCTCAGCGCTGCTCAACAGCATCCTCTTGCTCTTGGCCTCTTCCACTGAGACTGGATGCCACGCAGCCACCTGCTATCTCCACAGGCAGATGCAGGCTAGACACTGCAAGGTACGTGTCTAATTTAAGGCTAATTATGCCAGCTGAAGCAGGCAAAGTTGTTAATAACAGATGAGAAGACATGACATCTTTGTCAAATATGTTCAGGATGAACAGATTCTCTTTGCTGTTCAGACACTGCTTAATTTGGCCCCAGGATTTACACAGCACAGAGGAAACAAAGTAAGAAAAGGCAAATGAGGTCTCAAGCAGCACAAGGGAAGTTAGGAAAGTTAAGGTTTTCAGAAGGACGAGAGCAATACAAAAGTGCAACTATTACTGAAACCATCACAGTCTGCACAAAAAAATAATTGTGCTGATCTTATTACAGGTTCTGCTTCTGTACAGCAGACTCATTTCTGGTAATCAGGAGAAAAGACAGAAGACTCTGACCCATCCAAGGGGCACATTGATTCAGTGTAGCCAGAAAGGAGGCTCTTCTTGTGGGAGAATTGAAAACATTCCCTGGGAGGAGACAAGTTCAAAGGCTCACTGTTTTGTTCTCAGCCCCAGCTTGTCTCCCAGGGCCTTTCTCCAATAGAGCTGGAGTGACAGAACTGACTGCAGTGACAGCAGGAAGCCACCCAAGATAGCTCTGCAAGTGCCAGAATAAATTACCTGTTTTCCCAGGATTTTGAGATCTCGTGTTCTCAGTGCAGGCCAGACAAGATGCTGCATAGGAAAAGTTCCACATGCGTTTAAGGAAGCTGAAGGACCCTGTCCTAAGGGTGGGCACTTGAAGGAAGAGTCCATCAAACTAAAAA
>VXBI01014662.1:477626-602627 GCA_013397375.1 Toxostoma redivivum | reverse complement strand
AAAAAAAAAAAAAATTAACTGTCAGATAGGATTAAGGGCTCAGATTAAACAGCATCTTAACTGTGTAGTTTCAAAGGGCATATTCACACCGGGGGCTGATCATAAGTCACTGCCATGATAACTGCTGAAGCAGCCTGAAAGGGCATCTGGGAGAGCAGCAGGAAATACAGGGTTAATCCGAGCAGGGCGGAGAAGACCAGCCCTGCAGCGCCAACGCAGACATTAACCTTTAGCTCTCTTGTAGCTGATCGATCGAACCAGCAACGAGTGTGAAGTGTCATCCTTCGTCATCTGTGCAAGGCGTTCCGAAGTTTCAGCCCATTGTCACAACCACACGAACGTGGAGAGCCTGGCTGGACAGTTCAGCCTGGCCCTGCTAACAATAAAGGGTAGAACAGATAGGCAGTGGTGTGCTGCCAGGGTACTGGAAAGGAGCATGGAGAGTCATTCCAGGCCACAGGATACTGAGAAGCAGATTTGAAGCACATATGTGCAGTCAAAGTAGCAACCAAGGCTGATTATTTGCCTAACAACATTTTGAATATATTCAGAGCTGGCTGATAGTGAAGGAAAAGAAACTCCACAAAAGCAAGCTGTAGTTAAGAGTGATCAGTTCCTGAAGATTTGTTGGGATGTGGAACACCTTCACTCCCATCCACATAGGGCACCATATCAGCCACCCTATCCCGGGGCAACAACAAAGCACAGGTTCAGCCATTGTTCCATTGTTCCTGATAGAAAGGGTGTCTCAGACAATTGCAGTGAAGCTGTGATGGCAAAACAGTGGCTCTTGTCCCAAATGTTCCCCCTGCACTTCACCTCTGTGCTGCGGGTGGCAGCTGAATGCTCACAGACAAGGCACAAGTGTGAGAACAGACCAGATGTAAGGGCAGCAATGAAAGTGCTGAGCCTGATATGCATTCCTTCCATGGAAAATAGGAGTGCCTCAGCTGATGAAAGGAATAATGATCTGGCCATATCCCCACCCACCTGTTGGTACCCAAACCCTACATGACTATGACACAGAGCAGAGTCCAAGAACTCTTCCCTGGCCCCCAACAACAGTTCCTTCCAGGAACATTCAGGATACATTCAGGAGCAGTTTCCCCATCTTCTCTGACTGTCTGAATAGTGAATAAATCCCTTTGCTGCCTTCTGGCACTGATACATCTCCACTATCTTAATAAACTCAGCATTTTTCCCCCTGTGATAGCATAGGTCTTCAGCACAGGAAGAAGGAGCTGCAAGGAGGGACTCGACATGGGATACAGGGAGAGCTCAGGAATAAGAAACGTTCAAACCACCATTCAAATGATTTAAAAGACCGAGGGTTTGAGAGAGAGAGTGCTCTTGCCTTTGTGCAAAGCAGCTTATCCCTTGCAGTTATGTGGCTGTCAGAGTTCCTCTTGCTGTCACAGCCCTGAGGTGCTGAGAGCATATGTTGAGTCCAGAGAGGATTTAAAGTACAAGGAAGCAAACAAGAAAACCCCTCTTTTTATTCCAAATGTTTTGTGAGCCTTCAAGCATGAGAATCTCAGCAAGAGGTTGAGCACTGCAAAGGTTTCCATGGTCTGAGGGTTTCCTGTGATGGCTCCCAGCTCCCTTGGCTCCATGTACCTAACCTGGCAATTCAGCTCTTTTCTGAGCTGCTCTTCGACTTTTGCAAGACTGTCCCTGAAACTCTCATGAGCGAAGAGCAACCTGGTCAGCAGCACAGACTGCTCGAAAATAATATTTAGACTACTTGAAGAAAGGGGAGGGAGGTTTTTGGAGAAATTCACTGACGTGTAAAGAGGATGATAATGCTCTTTTCTACTTCGGCAGAACAAAAATTTATAATGTTTTTAGTTTGCAGTCAGTTTCATTATTGTAATCTATATCCACTTCAAATTACAATACCAACATTCTTAACTTCCCTTGCCAAGCGTCGGCTTTACTTGTTCAGTGCCTCAGTTTACTTACCAGCATGGAAGGAAAGTTGCCCAATCTCAATAAAACAGTGTGAGAGAACTAGGAGTAAGCTCGCAAATGCCAGTCCCCAGGCCACCACTCAGGGCTCACAGCACCTGCAGAACAGCCCTCCCTGGTCACGGAGGCCCTGTCTGGCCCAGGGATGACTGCTTTGCCAGTGCTGCTGTGGCACTGTCAGTTTTCACTCCAGCTGCTGCACTAACAAACTCATATCTCCCTTTGAATTCCTGCTCATTTCCAATTCTATATCTGTGAGTCTTCATGAATAATGACACTCTGATCTATCTGCCTCAGGCTCCCTGCTCACTTAGGATACAGACTCCTGGGCTTGGCTAATCCCCTTTGTTTCCCCTCGTCCCCAGTCCAAAAACCATAGATTATGACAGGTTCTCTTTTTCCTAGACTCCCATCCCTCCCATCCCATCCTCAGGTGCAGAAATCATGCAACGTTCCCAAAATTCTTCTCAAGCTACCCCCTCAGGCCATGGTGCAGCACAGCTCAGTAGCTAAGCAAGTAATGAAATATGGTTGCATAACAAAAATCAAAAGTGATGCAGGAGGTAATAATCTTGCCCATAAAATGATTAAGATGAGCTGCAGAGCTTGCTTGCTGTCACCATGACTGTGGAGAGAGCAGGGCAGTACTATCACCCTCACTGGTGGGGATCTGGACTAGGGAGAGGGATAGGCAGAGGGAGGAGTCAACAGTAGAATAAAATGGGAACTTCTTTTGAATTCAGTTTGCTAGACATCCCCAGGTTAATCTTGAATATCCTGTGGCCAGCTAGGAAATATTTGTACAGACAGGTGAAAATAGTCCTAGGATGACCAGACATGAAGTGGTGAGAAAAGTCAAAGGAGATCACACTGAGCTGTTGGACCAGGTCTGGCACTTGCAGATGCTCACACCCTACCCCAGATGTTATTCACCTTGGGCTCCCTAATACAATGATAACCCAACACCAGCAGGCTGACCTTCCAAGAAGCAACCTCTGCCTTCTGAAAGTCACTCTACCAAAGTGAGTTCAAAGAGTTCAAGACCATGTCAGTCTTGACACACAAGCTGAATTTGGTCATATGACACAGCTATGGAGGTACATGCAAAGCTGGTGGGATGCAAGCAAAAAGCTCTCCAGCCTCATTAGCTCAACATGGTGCTCTAGCTAATATGCCTGGCAACTTGGCAAGCATTGTGTTAGCACAGTTACCTGGCTTCTGTCCTACCTAGGGATGAGGCACACGGTCTTGGATCTTCCTTCAATTGTCCTTATGCTTCTGGACTGGCTCATTCTTCAGCTGCTGAAACATCATGGCAAAAACTTGTAAAAGAATGCCTTTTTCATTGTGGAGTCTCCTCTGTAGTTTCCCCCCGCACTTCTTGTTTCAGAAGCACTGATGGTCTCTCAGGTGGTCATTGATCGTCTTCTCTCTGATCTCACCTCTCTTTGTTCTCTCCCTCCTTGCAATTTAAATTGAAACTATTGATTAGGCCATCTCTTATAAATGTTTGACCTACAGCAGTTGTCTCCAGAAATAGCATTTTTATATGATCTATTGAAACAAAGATTTTGTATTTTTCTGCACCCATTCCTTCATGTCAAGACTGTGCCAGCATTCCCACATTTCAGCTTTGCACTCAGCCATCTGGTCTCAAAGCAAATCCCATGTACTATTCCTCCTATGTGTGGGACACTTCTGGCTTGAGACCTTCTCCTCACCTAAGCCATTACAGCTTTGGGACTTTGTCAAAAATAATTCTCCTGTTCAGTGGGGAATTTTTCACCTGCAAACTGCTCTGCTAGGTTCACCACTAAACCATGTCCCCAGGTCACATCTATGTGTTTTTTGTACACCTTAAGGTATGGTTATTCCACCACTTCTTGGGCAGGCTGTTTCAATGCCTGGTCACCTTCTGAGTGAAGAAATTTTTCCTCATATTCAATCTAAACCTGGCCTGGTAGAATTTGAGGCCAAGCCTCTCATCCTGTTACTTGTTACTTGAGAGAAGAGGCTGACCTCCACCTTGCTACAGGCTCCTTTCCGGTAGCTGTAGAGAGAGATGAGGTCTCCCCTGAGCTACTTCTCCAGGCTAAACATCCCCACCTCTGTCAGCTGCTTCTCATCAAAGCTGTGCTCCAAATCCTTTAACAGCTCTGTTGTCCTTCTCTGGACATGCTCCAGTACATCAATGTCTTTCTTGAAGTGAGGGATCCCAAAAATGAACACAGGATTTGAGGTGTGAGTGCTGAGAAGGGGACGATCGATCATTGCCTTGGTCCTGCTTGGCCACACTGCTTCTGATGCACATCAAGAATGTACCATCTTAATGCACTGATTCTCCCCACATATCATGCCTTCATTCTCCACCTTGAAATGGAACAGTTATTGCCCCCAAAGCACCAGCTTTATTCAGGTGCAAGGCACCAGCACACTGCCAGGGTGTGACTCAGCTGATCCAACACACATGCTTTAATAAGGACACATAATCTAAACTGGCATTCTGGTCAATGGAGAAACTCAAGTACTGTAGAACCACCCCATCCTAAAATACAGGGTAAAAAAAATAGGTCAGGTGAATGAAGCCTTAAGACTACCTTTTGTCAGCAGCATGACAAGAAGATTACAGGCTGTGGATGCAATATGGAGATAAAGCAATGACTGCAAGAAGGATAAAAATGGAAAAGCAATTTACAACAATTATAATCCTTGTCAGACTTACACCCATTCTATAAACCACAAACTTTTTACTTCCAGAGGGTGTATTATTACGTGGGCCAGAGTTACGGTTAGTGGTGGTGTATTAGAGAATAACTCCAAAGTGTACAACCACAATCCTTGGATATAAACCAGGCAGCAGCGGCAGGTGTAGTGAAGATGAAATCCACATGATTTCAGCATGTGGACCTAGGGAGACTGATGTTGGAAGACATGGTACAGACTGGGAAACCTTATGGGTAAACCAAAGAAAATGAAAAGAACGTCATGGCAGATTGAGAGCCAAAGGAAGCAACTTGCATTGGAAGTTTCTATTTAGTTAGAAAATAGAAGATTAAGAAGCAGCTTGAAGACAGAGCACAAAATCTATATTAGTAAACACCAGGTTGTAAAAAAGTCTCATTCCTGTTGAGGAACAGATAACAGGTTGATGGCTGGAATCTAGAAGCCTACAAATCTGGCAGGTTCAAATCAAATACAAATTGGAATGAGTCACCACTGTTCACCCATTGAGATCACTTACCTGCAGAAAAAAAAGCCACTGTTCCTCTAGAGAGCCGTGAGAAGTTTTACTTCAGATATTATCAGCACCTTACAAACAATACTTCCTCTTGTTTTTGTCATCTCCCTACATGCTAGCACAGCTTCTGTACCAGCAGTCCTCCCTTCCAGAACAACAGCCCTTTATCAGACAATATCCAAAGACCAACATGCACTGTGTGAAGCAATACAAGTCAACAGGCTTTTCAGTAACCATTTAATAGCCTATTGTATCACCCTGTACAGGCCACAGTCCAGTTTCTAGCTGTCCTGGCTGTACTTCAGTAGCCCTTGGAACATGTCCAAACAGACTGGTTAGCTCTCCTCCAGCACTCATCTGGGCATCAATGTATAGTCCCAAGTAAGGTGGCTTTATTTTGGGTTTTCCCATCTAGTTCCACCCCAACCAATCCCTTATTACACTGTACTCAAAAGCATATCCCAGCCCCTCACTACAGCCTTGTATAAACCCAGATTCTGATTTTCAGTGTTCCAGTTTTATTATGGATTCTCACATTCAGTTCACAGTAAGGGCCTCATTTGTACAAAACTGTGCACCAGTCTGGTGTTATGAGCTGATCATGACTTACAGAAAAATTCTGGGTTTCTGAATAAAGTGCTTGACTTGTCAAATGAAGTATTCATAGGTAATCAGAAGCTATCAGAACCTTGATGAAAATACCCATTAAATCTGATATATTATACATATTTGCCACATCTTACCACATCTTTAATAGGGGGAAATAAACCCGCTTCAACACACAGTACTTTATTCTTGTCCAAATGTACCAGTTTAACTTCCTGTTGTGCTTACCAATACATTGCTTGGATTGCAGTAAAATCTGATCTAGAATTGCAGTCCAGCAATACTTGTGTGCTAAAAGCTGATGTACATCATCACTAACCTGGATTAAGTTCTCTAATGGGTCCATTTAAAGTTCATGGTGTTAGTTCAAGCATGTATGTGAGGAAAAAATGAAAGGAGAAAAAACCAATCCCAAAATCTAGACACAAAGAGATTGCTTCAAATAAGAGATATTTATTACAAAATTTAATTCCAAATTCTACCTCATTTTCCATTATCACCTGTACAAAACATATTTATAGCTCAAAGGAACATTCCCCCATCCACCCATATGGTACAGTAATTGCAGCATAGTTAAAAGAATTCAGTTCACAGACAATACATGCACACCCTGGCATTAGTAAGGAAGGTTCAGGATATAGAAGAGAATTACAAAAGAACCCCTCTCGCTGCTGCTCCAAACTCTTGCTTAGCCAGGGGCAAGCTCTTCAAGGATAGCTCTAAACTGTGTCTCTTATAAAACACAATAAGCTCACTTGGCAAAGTTTTAAAATCAATTACAAATTCAGCAGGACTGGTATCTATGCTAACATGTGATCACCTCAGATATTATTTGTGATAACCATAGCCCTTGACATTCAAGTAAAAAGCATTAAGAAGTTTACAAAGTGAAGCAACTCGCAACCAACCACACAACCAAGGTCTTAGTACATTAAAGAAGATGAGAATTTTCAGTCCTGACTGCTTGCAGCCGACAGCCCCACCCTGAAGAAAGTATGGTACTGAAGTGGTGTTCTTATCCTCAGCCTTCCCTTCCCAGCAGGGAAGAGCCTTATGTTGTTCTAACAGTCCACACGTTTTTGCTTCCATGACAAACTTGTCCATGTGTGGGGTCATGGGGTCACTTGCTGTAAAGGGGGGAAAAAAAGGTCTTACCTACATTCCCCAGCTGGCAGAGACACAGGGCACTGCTAAGGAGGTTTCCACATTGCCAGCAGGATCCTGAGAGGAGGAAACAGTGCTTGTGCACAGAGTGCCAACCCAGAGGGTTACAGAGTCACAGCATGAAAGGGAAGCTGCTAAGCATGGCAATGGAGAATTTCAGGTAAATGCCCTGTGTTTCCACATTAACAGCTGGTTTGCTCTCAAGTCCCTTAAAAACAATTCCCTGAAGGATTCAGGAGGAACAGGAGGGAACTATCAAGTAACACCATTTGTTTACCTTTCCATAACAAAGCTCTGGTTTTGCTCTCAGACCATGTGACAGGTATTCATCCACTCAGGCTACTACAAGATGTCCTGTCCTACCCCTTGTTCAGGCACCTGTATGAAATGGATGCATAGCCCAAAAATCAGAGGAAGCAAAGACATATCTTGTACTTTCTTCAAGAACCAGAAGGAAGAAGGAAGATATAAAAAAGTATATTCTGTCAATGCCCTCTGTGCATTGATCAGCCTTTCCAATCAAGATGCAAATAGAAAACCCTGTACAGACTAAAGAATGGTGGTGGCTCCCAGGGCTGCAAACAATCATGGCAAACAGTGATGACACAAAATCCTCTACCTGGACCAAGGGCAACCTTGGCACAGAAATCTCCATTCAAATCCTCCTTACAGTCAGATCTGTGTCTCATAGCATGTGTGGTCCAGTTCCTGGAAATAGGCCAATCCCTGCTGCTGGAATAGATGTGTGCATATTGATGTCCTGGAGCAACTGTTAGCAGAAACCTTTTAAGAGGAATGGATTGCCTAGCATAAAGCTAGATGAGCCTAGAGGCTCTCTATCTATCCTTCAGAGACTGAAGAGTTGAAAATAGAGTTTACACACAAAAACTAATTTGAAGCAGGGAATGTGGCAGCCTGCAGCTTTTTGCGATTTGAATCCATGGATACAGTTTGATGAAATTCTTTGTCAGTGATAAAAGGAGCCCTGTCAAGCAAGGTTCAAAGACAGCAGCTGCTCCAGAGAACAGCACCTTCTGGCCTCAGAAAGCACTTAGCTATTTTCCACATGACTGGAGAAGACAACTAATTAGCAGTTCTCAAAACGAACCTAAACTCATTCCACAAGCACAATTGGAAAAACTGAACTGAAGCAGCCCAAATTCCATCCCGAAAGCAAAGAGTGCCTTGCACCCATTGCCTCATGTCTGTACCACTCAGCTATTTCAAGAAAGAGTCAGGAAGGGAATCCAAATTACTGTATTTTATTGATCTCACAAAATATCAGTTACTATTACGTTTCAGCAATGGTCTGACAGGTTTTGTTTTAAGAAGCAAATACTGAAGGTCACATTCTAACTGGGGTAATTTTTCAGTATTTTTCTCCCAAAAGAAGACAGAGCTACATCAATGTACACTTACTTGAAAATGCAACCCTTGGAATCCAGAGAGTGCAGAGGAAATGTCTGCCCTCTAGTCTTCAATGTAGATCTTTCAATCCTTTTAACTTTAACTTTTAAGATCAAAAGCAAAAATTCTGCTGGAAGCTGCTCCCTCTTGTGGAATAGCTAGATTTCTTTTTCACTGTATGCCTCCACCCCCTTAACCAACACACAAGACCTAAGAAATACTCTCAATGTCAATCAAATGCTGTCAAGAGAATTTCTGAAGTGACAGACCTAAATAAAAATAAACCTTTTGTCTGTGTTGAAACAGAAGCTGGACTTGTGCATAGGAAGGTGGGATGGGAGCATTAAATTAGCCCCCTTCATCACTCAGCTGCCAGTCCAAATCCAGAAGATTATTAGTAATAAGGGATGGAGGGATCCTAGCCAAGGAACAGACTGGTTCATCTTCCTCAGACAACTCCTACAAAACTGACCCCTTCATAATAACTAAAGAAACCAAGGTTACTGACTCAATTTCTGCATTCTCAAGGTTTAATATGATGAATAAAGAGTGTGAGAAACAGTAATTCCAAAACACTCACAAGTTTCTTAGATTTTTTTTGTTGTTAATGCTAAGGGGAAGTGCATAATTGTATGTGCTGGAAAAATCTGCACTTTAATTCATGGCTTTTGCATGATTTTTTTTTTTGCTCTTCTGACAAATCCTCCCCATGACAATGGGACTACCTTAGGGAAAGCTCATATTGAGGATAGCAATGTATTAAGTCAATAATCTCACCAAGAGGAGAAGATGCTGGATCACATCGTTACAAGGCAGCACTATACTTTCTGCCTTCCACATTACCTACAGTTAATAATTTGCTGCTGCTGTCAGATCTGGCAGGTTCTGAAGAAGTTTGCAGCCTTCCCCCACATCCTTCTTGCCTATATATCACCTCTGTGAACCCCTGGCTCATGCAGGTAGGAGCATTTCCTGCAATAACAAGTGGAAAAGAATCATCAAACCCAGCAGCTAATTACTGCAATGACTTCCCATCATGTATAAACAGCAGATGATCAACGCAAAACCTTTAGAATCAAAAGCACAGGTCCATCCCATCTGAGCTAGAATCTATAGGAGTCAGCTTCTGGAGAGATGTGACACACCAAGCCAGAGCCTTACAAAGCAAGCAGCTGCCTTACTGAACAATGCTATGGATCTCTACTAAAGAGGAACCAAAGCAAGTCTGACTGGAGTCTAGTCCCTCCCCATAGAATAACTATGCTTATGCAGCCCTTCCGTGTGACAGGAAATGTATTGGAATCCAAGATTAGGTAAGAGAAATAAATCCACAGTCCATGTTTAAAGGCAGACACATCCACCCGCTACTCTCTGTCTACCTGTAATTTTGATGCAAGGCTGTGAAGCAAAGCAAGAACTCTGAAATTAAAGGCATGAGTTAACTGAAACATACACAAAAGAGACTTTCAAATATTACTTCTTGATACAGAAACACAGCTATGATCAAAGTGTCATTCATGTTGGATGCTACAAGGTAGCAACTTGAACTGTGACAAGAAATTGACATTGGATGAAGAGTAGGAAACAGAATAAAAGAAACATAATCAAAAATTGACCTAACACAGGACAAAGGCACCCGATAAATCAAACTCTGCTTTCTTGGAAGGGGTGGATTCAACATCCAATAGCTCTTGACACTTCACAGACAAAGAACTTTTGCCTGGCCTCACATTTCCTTGTAATTTGATGTTCAGCAGTCTAGAGAAGGAACTTTTTCAATATGGGAACACTGAGCAGATACTTTGGCACCAGCAGCCAGTTTTGCAGATGCCACATGCATTGGAATGAAGCCTTCCCCTAAAAGCACAGGCACTGGCACTGAAATAGCTGGGAACAAAAGCTGAATGACAGCTGTAAGATTTCCAAGCTATCATTACAGTCTCTAGTACATCCCCATGCTGGTCTCCACGGCATACTGAAAATGAAAATTTTCAGGGAGCTGAAAATATATCACCTGCCATTTCTACTGTGATTTCCTTGGCACCTTCAGACAGAACTGAAAGAAGCTACAAAGAGCTGAGGTGGAACAGTCTGGGCCTGAAAACAGGCCTACTAGATGAGTTGCATAAATTACTAAAGGTGACCAGAAAGCAAGGCAATATATAGGACTAAACCATTTCCATCTCTGCAGAGGGCCTGGGAGACAGGCAAGGCACAATGGCTCAGGAAACTTCAAACAGACCCTTTCAGTCAAATTTTAAAATTCCAGGGTCAGAACAAAAAACCCTTCAGACAGCCAAGGCAGGCAGAATGAAGGTCCCCAAATACTTACAGTAAACTTTCAAAAACCTCACCATAAGAAATGTTGTTAATCATGACAAAAGTCCTATAGCACTTCAAACTGTAGTGGTGCTTAGATTACAAGAAGGAAGATACACACACACACAGAGTGTACATGCAACCGCAGACGGCCTCCAACTTGTACTGGTCTGGCTGCTGGAATGCCACCGCTGTTTGACTGACATATACTGCTTCAAGGAATTGGCATTTAGGCAGCCAGTTGTCCATTAATGAAACCTAAGGATTCAGGATGTGAGTCTCTTAATTTAAGGGGACCTTCTCATCCTCTGCATTTTCCAATACATGCAGTGCAAACAAATGCCAAAGCAACGGGTTACTATACCCAGAGTTCTCCAGAGAGGGCATTTTATAGTCATGTCTTCAAAGCACCAGAATCAGCCTGACATGCAGCAGATCTCATGTTTCTGATCCGCTGCTCCCAAGCTTCCTTTGCTCTAGAATTCCCAGGAGTCCATCCACTGGAGCCCTGCCATAGGGCTGCTAGGGTTGGAGGCCATGGGTCCTATCATCCCATAGGACAGCGGATGGAAGAGGTAGAAGCTGTGGAAAGAAACCAAATGCCCATCAAACACAGCACAGTTTTCTCTCTCAAGAAGCTTGCGGCCTATGGGACCTTTGTCTTCAGGCTGCTCTAAGCTCTACTGTGAACCTTCTAATCTCTGTTGAACCCAACATATACACAGAACACAATTATCACACGTAGTATTTTCTCTCAGAATCTGATAAAATCTCCAACAATGACAATTTTGCCTGTATTTGAGGAATATGCCACCATGATTGGGCTCAGAACCACAAACCACTGAACGGCGGGTTTGAGGAGAACAGAATGCTCACACTGTGTCCTGCAACAAAAGAAAGATTCCCTGCAATGGAAAGATGTTCTATAATGTATTACTGGGACACAGATGCTAAATCTAATCAAATTTGAAGGTTTAGGATTGGCCTTGAGGAAAGAGAAGAGAAGAGAAGAGAAGAGAAGAGAAGAGAATGGCTAAGCATAGTTAACAGGCAGCAAAGTTTCTATTGACATGGCAACAGTCACACATTCCATTCATGAAAAGTTCAGCTTTTAGCTCTCACCTGTACAGGATGAGCAGAACCAGTGCCAGGAATCCACCTCCATATACCTTTCTAGCTGTAGTGCTGGGTGACAAGAACACAGCACAGAACTTCAGTAGCGCATCCCAGGTGATTCCTAGGAGAAAGAAGAGGTAGAAGTCAGAAGAACAGCTGATATGTTCACAGACCAAGCTAATGAAACTCTGTTAACACCAAAAGACCATGTCAATTTTTAAATTCATTTACCTTGGTAGCCTTCAGAACCATAGAGATCAGCAAAGGTTCTTTTTGTTCTACATTTCCATTTGAATAAATGCAAAAGAGACCTGGGCCCCAGATGCTAATGAAGTTGGTATAAAATCACAGGAAAAACTATCAAGCCAAATTACCAACAGAGATGACTGAAAAGTGTTGGCAGTAAACCAAGAGGGAAGTATCTCATATACAAGAATGTATAAGAACAGTAAAATAGCAGAGACTAGGAACCCCATGTCTAAACTTAAATGCCCTAAGCACTAGACATGACTGCCTCTTCAGGGTGATACCAAAAAACCAACCAACGATCCAATCAACCAATCAACCACCACCAAAAAAACAAAACCAAATAGACAAATAAAAAATTGGCACTGCAAACTGCTTTGTGAAAAACATTTTGAGTAAGTCAAAGCTTTCAAGCACGTTGCACAGGAAAACAAAGCCCATAAAAATAAAACTTTTTAGGCTGAAAAACATTTAATTTAACAGAATATCACCCTTTTCCCTACCTTGTCTTCTCCAAGACTCTAGTATTTACCTGTCAACATGCTGGAAAAAAGCATTGCAGGAAAGTAGTGGTGGAAGTAAAGAACTCGTCCCATCATAAAAAAAGGGAGGTAATGAAGGAGCCAGCCCAGCGTGATCTGCCCTCCAGCACGTAGCACAACTCTGGACAGTTCTGGAACACAAATAAACAGCCTTCAGCAGAGAAAAACTCAGCTACAGCTCCTATTTGCAAACCTTAACACGCTAAGTAAACTCAACAGGAATGATCTTTGCAGGAAATCATGCATTGGTCTGAAATTGCTTCAAGCCTCTGCAACATCCTAGCTGCATTCTTTATAAACATACAAGCACTCTTCAGGAGAACAGCTATCAGAAGAGATATACAAAAACCTAAGTCTCAAGGTATGACCATGCTCTATGTTAAGACCAAACGTGCAGTTTCTCCGGAATGCATCAGACTAATTCAGGTGATTCTGCTTTCTGATGATCTTCACTGTCTGCAATGAGAGCCATCCTGATGATCACTTTGTCAGCCCTTCCTGGAAAGAAGTGGCACCTAGCTTTCAGAGCCTGGGGAAGGGACTAAGAGCTCTGGTGTCTGTATACAGCTTAGTCAATAACTTATTGTATAATTGAGTAGTTTCCCATCACATTTTAGAACTGACTTCCCATAAAGAGATCTAAAAAATGAAGCAACCATTGACGCAAACAGGAATGGTGAAAGTAGGACTAATATGGGCTTGTGGAAAGCTCCAAAACCTTGGCAATGGACATAATAAAGGAAAATCTTATCTCTTGTATTTGTAATTTGCTTTGCATAAATATCAGAAAACATTTCTTATCTTAAAACACTGTGCAAACTACTGAGTACAGAGCACGTGCAGAGCTTGATAGCAGGGCATTGATTAATTGGCCTCTATCCCGCGCAGTCAATGTAAGTAGCCATGCATTATTTTTGTACAAGATCTGTGGTGTTCACTATTAAACTACAGCTATGAAATTCCCACTCTTTTCCCTGTGGACACTGCTTGATAATCCAAGTTCAGTGGTTTCCCACCCTTGACACACAAAGTCCTGCCATCCACACACTTTTAAGGTTCCTGCAAAAGCCATTTATGAAAAGGAAGACTGACCTCACCTTTGAGTTCAGATGTCAGCTGGACACCTCTCTTCAGTGCCACTGCAGTGCAAACTGTTATCAGAAGATATAACCCAATAGTGACCAGATTTAGCCACCATATCACCTACACAAAAGAAAAAGAAAGATTTGGGACTTTATGCTGTACATGTGCATGTGACATACAAACATTAAGAGTACAATAAGAGAGACAGTCCTAAAGAAGAAGGAAGAGAACTGGCAGAACCAAGACTAAGCAAAAATTTGCTAAAGACATTGGCTTGGAACTTCTCACTCTAACTTACTGGGTTTCCAAGCAAATAAACCCGATAATCCGTCTCATTGACACCAGAAAAACGCAGCCCCTGAGGAAAGAGATCAGAAGGGAGAAAAACAGATATTCATTAGTCCGGTCTGTATTTTGCACAGTGTCTAAGGTGAGACAAATTCCCATCCATGCATCTCAGGTACTACAAAAGAAAGCTAACAGCATCTTCAATGCAATTACAAGGTGCTGTGCTTCCAAAGGCACTGCAAAAGCACTTGAAAATAGAAAGGAATATGGACTGATCAATATACCTGGTAGTTGATGGGCCAGTGCCAAGGTTTGGATGTAACTTCATTGTCCTTTGGTTTGAGGCCGCTGTTTCCCTACAGATAAATCAACATAAAATTTAAATGAGTAGGCAGATATGCTGCAATGTCTGGCTAGAAATGTCTGTGTACACAAACATACATCAATACCCTTCCTGAGAGAAGGTTCTTTTTTGACCTACTTAAACACATCATCTTCCACAATGGTCACAATTAGGACTATGAATGTTTTAATACTACTGTGCAAGTGAAAATGGTTTTTGGGTAGCAGAAGAGGCAGTATTCTCTCATTTCTCTTCTTCAGCTTTTCTGCCACTGAGGATGTATGTTGCATAAGCAAGATCTTCTTTCATTATAGACTACTGTGACAGGTTTCCCTCCACTACGAAAAAAAAAGCCTCAAAGATTATTTCCATGGAAACTCATGCAAGTGCTTCCTCACCTGAGACAGCATTATCACTGATTACCATGGAAACGCTTTACAAAAACCCTTTACAAGTACTAACAATAATGTGCTTGACTACTTTTTTCTCTTTAAAATCTGAGAAGAGCTTCACAAACAGTAACAAAAAATACCCTAGACTTCTTTCTCAAAATATTGACTTCTCATTCTTCAGAAGAAGGATCAACAAGCTGGAAGCAAGAAGGGCTGTGGTCAAAAGTACAAAGAACAATCATAGGAAAAGACTGCAAAAGCAGTCCACCTTGCAAATATTAAATCTTTTCTTTTTAAAAAATATATATTCAGAGATAAAAAGGAAACCAAAAGACACAGCTCCTTGATGAACTTGAAAAAAATCAGAAGTTTTCCATTTTAAATCCAAACACTTACCGTTTTTTTTAAGTGTCTGTTTAGCTGATTTTCCTGATTTTGACCACAGTAATATCCTCCTGCCTCACAAAGACTAATTTTCCTTTAAAGCCTTACAGGAAGGTAGGGAAAATATTATATAATTAGGCTGTAGACAGATCACACCAACAGCAGAGCCAGGCATTAAGCCCAAGGCTTCCAAACTTGGACTTGGAAGATTTAGCTCTGAGGCCAACCTTTTTTCCAAGTATAAATTCAAGTAGGTTGCTTGGGCATGCAAATTGTGCCCTAGCTTTCAGCCATCACCTAGATCTCTTAGAAAGTGCAATTTTTTTTAAATGCAAGAGAGAAGAGGAAAAAAATTATAATCTGGAATCAATTATATCCTACCCGAATCATAACCATGTGGGATTCTAGCAGAATTTCTGCAAAAGAAGGCTTCAAAACATCCAGGCTGATATTGGGCACTTCATAAAAAAAAAGAGAGAAAAATAGATTATAAGTTTCTATGGTTTACTTTTATTTGCCTTTTTCATAATAAACTAAACTCTCTCCTCCTACAACAAATCTGCTTCCAGAACCTCTTTTAATTCTCTATGCAATATATTCATACTCTAAACACAGCGGCTTGCAGACAGAAGTATCCCCCAGTGAACTTTACAACTGTTGTACTTCTAAATTTTCTCCTTTACTTCCAGGAGCAATAGAAATATATAAAAGTCCATGAAATAAATAGATCTGTATTTCTGGCTAAAATTAGAGACACACTCTTCATAGGCTGCTATTTATCTATTAATAAGCTATAAGCATAGGAATGCAAAATGCATTACAACAGAAGAGGAAACTCTACCAAGTCAACAGCCCAGGATTTCTCTCCTTTGGTTTGCATACAGCTGCTCTCACAGGAGAAAGAACAGTAAGTGTTTTAACTCAGAACTCAGCCGAAGACATCTGAAGTTCATGGGATGAAAACTGTGTTGAACAACCCAGGCCAGATGAGCCTGTGAAACATATGTAATTCCTGGATGAGGCTGCAAGACCCACCTCTCTTTACTGGCAAACTTAGATCTCTGTCACACGCTATTCATTTCTTGATGGTACTACAAAAGTCATAATTTAGCACACTCCCAGCAGGAGAAGGAAAAAAATACACCAGAACAGTCTGATCCAAGATTTTTTTATAAATCATAAAATATATATGACATCCTCCTATCAATGACAACAATTTCCAATTAAACAATGTTAGAAATAACAGCCTGTACTGGAGTGCTTCACACTTCTGTAACACATTAAAATCTCAAAATCCTTAAAAAAGTCTTTAAACTTCCACTACACTTCAAGCATTATCATCAGCTTCCAGTACAAACAGTGAAATAGAAAATGGCTCTGCATCCCTGCACATACTCAAGTTCAGCAAGTTTGCACTTAAGCTGGGTAAGAACACAAACGCTTCAAATGCAGAATTTCAGTTACTGCGATTGCTCATCCCTTCCTTTAATAGCAAACCAAGATGCATTCTCAATGGAAAAGAAAATCAATTACTTACATTTAGGGTTAATATGATCTTCAAAGTTCCAGAGGGAATTTGGTGTCTCCTTCAGGTATGGTGTGCAGGTGACTTCTACTTGTTCCCAGCCCCTGAGGATCAGCAGAACAATTCACCACCACCCCACAGGAACACTCAATATTTCCACTTTGTGTTTAGTTTTTCCCCATTTAGCTTTATATTTCTCTTGCTTCAGCTTTCATGCTTGCTGAAGCTTTACACTTCAGCAGTTGCATTCTTACGTGCTGTAAGAACCATGTAGAAACCAAAACAAATCTGCAAGGCAGTTGACATCAAAATTCTACAGAATAGTTGAACCAAATTTCTCACTTTCTCACCTAGGAGGATATGTGGGATTTTTTAAAATCATGCACCTTGCCAACTACAAAATACTTCCAATTCAACAGTTATAGTGCCTCCACTAATTTAAGTCAATCCATATCTACAAGAACTGTATTACAGAAACAAAACAATTACCTTAGAGAATACTAATAACTATTCTTTAGTCTGCCATCCTATGTCTAGCAGATCACATTAGAGACTTTGAGGGAAAGTGCATCAATTCAGGCAGTAATATGACAGATTAATGGGGAATTTTCTATCAATCACTACTTTTCACTAATTAAGTAATTCATTAAAAAATTACCATTAAATTATCTGAAGGACAGCGATTACTACCCATTAAATAAAAAAATACAAAAATCCAGTATACTCTAACCATCCTTATTTGCAGTTAACAAGTGTTTTTACCCCCCTCAGCTGTTACTATCATCAATATTTTGTGGCAATAACTTCCATTCAGATAGTAAATTGTTACTGGGGAAAAAAAAACCCAATTCACAAAGTTTTTTGAATGCTCCTGATGGAAATTGGCTTTTTTTTTAGCTGAACACATTATATACCCATGAGCCCAGTTTTACGGTGACGTCTCAGTGGCATTTGCACTCCTGGCCAGGCAGTCGCCAGAGGTATCCGCCTGCTCTATGATTCAGCATCCACAGGATTCCTTAGAATCTGGTTTTACCACAGCACAGTGAAGGGAAGCAGAAAGGGAGGCAGCTCTCGAAACAGCAGCAACATGAATGAACAGCTTCTGCCTCAGGATCCATGTCAGCATCCCACATGATGCAGCTTTACAGACAGGGCAGCTTGCTTGGCATCAGCCTGGATGTCTCTGCATACACCTCATTTAAATGATGATGTATAATTCAAGGACATATAAAATCCCAACCCCTGCTTATAGCAGCTTGTAACCCCTGCCTTGCCTCAGATGCTGCATGCAAAAATTGCGAAGGTCTTCTAATTACAAGGTAAATTAATACCAAGAGAAAGCAATTTTGAAGATTGTGGTTCAGAAAAGCATTAACTACCCCAGTTTCCAGTGATTTTTGCAAACCTCAAGGATAAACAACACATTAAATAACACATCTGTCATCCCCTCCTAGCCTTACCAGATGACAAGATCTATGTCCACAACACTCTTGGATCTCATAATAAGGGATATTATTTTTCAGAGCTGTATACCTCCATTGTAATAGACTGCATAGCCCTAACCCAGATCTTCCCCTCTGGTCATATTTTTAGTACCTGCTAGTTAAATTTTTATTCTTTTAAAGAAATGGAAGAAATGTAATTATTGCTTAGTCTCAAAGTACCATTGAGTAAAGGAACATGTCAGCTCAAGGCCCTGCAGGGGTGGATAGGGATTACAAACCATTTACCATTTTGGAAGAGTCTTTCCAGAAGATCCCAATATACACCCCGTGGCCACATGGGTTAGCCGGACTTGACTCCGCAGGACTTTGATGAGCTTCCCAGTCTTTCTGCCTACCACTTCAATCCTCCAGAAGTCATTGGAGTCTCCTGTTCCATTCTATTATGCAAACATACCATTGAAGAAAAAAAAAATCACAAAACTAGAAAAAAGAAACTAAACAATGCCCAAACTAGAAGACACACAGAACTGGAGCACTGAAACTCCACTGGGTGCAAAGCTAAAAAAACTAGCCCAGATCAGCCTCACTCACACTTCACAGAAGAGATTCCCCATCAGGAAGACATCATTCTAGATATAAGCAACCACTCGCAAATACATCTCTATCTTGCCAACCTTAATTTTGTTTGCTTTCAATTCATTCTTGACTGTAGCTCAGAGTTACAGCATAAACAGGGGTAACTTGGCTGCTTCACAGAAAGGGTTTAGGCAACAGATCTTTGCATTTAGAAATTCAGCCCTCAAAGCATATTTCATCTTTGTGATTCAAAATTCTGTCATCATTCTGTCAAAAAAAACACCTGTCTATGTGCAAAGGCCAAATACATAAAATAATACTTGTCAGAGCAACTTCAAGGTTGCTCAGTTTGTCACTTCTGGATTTGAATGCTGCCAAAGCTAGACTGACAGTAAAAGTTTTTTTTTATCTGTGTTCACATTAAATAGACCTTAAATATGAGATAAGGCATTTCATACTATATCAGTTTTTTCCTTGAGGATGGCAGATGTCCATCTATCATCTTCGCTAACAAACTAAAAAGAAGCAACAATAAATTTCCTTGGCATGATATGAACTCTTCCCAAAAGAAGCTTTTGTTTTATCTTGCCTTCACTTACTATTCCATAGCCAGTGACCTGAAAATGCTTCCTTGTCAGGGGAGCCTCATGCTGGTGACTGTGCAGATTTCTAGAAGTTCTGAAATGAGATTAAAAGTCAAACCTTTGAATCTTGTCAATTTCTGGTAAAAACATTGGTTTGAGCCATTCAGAGATCTCCCAGTACTCTAACCACTGAATTCCAGCTGAGGGCACAGCAGGATGCAGCCTTAATCGGATGGGGAACATGGAGTTAAACTGTCACTTCTCAGCATGTGACTCTGAGCTTATGCCACACAGGGCAGTGACAGAAATGGATGACAGCATGAATAAATCCAACACTCAAACTACAATCTACCACCTCTAAAAGGAAGAGATTTGTTTTGGTTTGCTTTGTTTTGGTTTTTTTAATTAGCAGTAAAAGTGTGACAAAAAGACCTGTCTTATAAGAAGAAAAGCAAGATCCTGACCTTTTGTGATTATCAGTTTTGCTTTTGCAGGGAAAGATTGTATCATTTAGGGGGAAATCAGTGGCCACCATTTAGCACCAGTACAGTGCAGACAAAGAACCTCCCCCCCTGGCAGTGTCAGAGGCAACCAGAGCAACCTGGCCATAGCCCATCAGTCCTTGCCAAAGGCACTGCTGCCATTGCCACGGACACGGCTTGTCCCTGTGATACCTGCCGGATCCCTCCCCAGCATTGTTGATTCACTCCCATAGCAGAGATCTCATCAGGACTTAATCCATTTTGCCTACTCAAGATTTTATTATCCTCATTACCATGTATTTGACAGACTCCCAATTTCAAAATTTAAAAAAATAAGTCTTATAATCATTTTGGAAACCTAAGCAATGATTTGTGCATATGCCATACTGAATATAATACATGATTTCCTGGCTCACGAGTTTAGAGGTTCTGTTGGGAAATCAAAGCAGTGAGAACACAGAGTATTTTGGCACAGTGGCATTAGACTAGACCAACGTTAGATATCAAGTCACTATGGTTCCCCTGCTTCCTCTTAGGTATTCCCTGCAGAAAGGGAAGGGATCAGCTTCCATTTTCATTCAAAGTGTTTAACTTCTACTATCTCAGTGCTGTTGAGAACTTCAGCAGGTGGATACTGCCTATGAATAAAGGAACAGGATACTTGCAGTACACTGACAAAAACACCCTATATTCTATTTGTCTAGAAAATTCAGCATGGAGACAGGCAACATAATGAGGGGTTTGAAATTGCTTCTCTGGAAGAGTTACCTTGATTATTGCACCTCACACAACTGAATAAATCTCCCTGTTGCTTAAGTAGGTATTTCTAATAAAGTTGAGTGGTTCTCTTAGAAGTTTCTCATTTAATAGAAACCTTTCAAAACATATACCATAGAAGAAAAATTCTACAAAGCTCACACTGGAAATTCAAATATACAGATACCTCTGTCACACAGCCTGCTTGTGCTCGTCTAACCACAGTCTCCAGCAGGACAAGTCTCCCACCAATTCTATTAAATCACACAATCTCTTTGAATCCCAGAAATCATCCTTACTCTTTATGTTCCAGACGAATAATATCTCCATGCCTCACAAACTCCACAGGGCTTGAGGGGTCAGACAAATCTGCTGAAGGAAGATGAACTAATCACATCAATGCACTGACAAACTTATCAGGGTCTTAGAAAGTTTCTTGGTGATGCTCGTGCCTCAAGCAGATAATAAAGCAAACAAAGTTGTGTTGACTTTAAGCCTGGTGTAAAACGTTGCTCTAGACTCTAACCCTGAGAGCTACTCCAATGAATGAGAACTGTAAATGACTCTAGCAACATTGATTATATTATATATCTACATTTCTTACATTTTTTGCTCTTTAGATAATTCTTGTTAATTTTTGTGAACACTTGAGGCAGGTAAAAAAAAAAAGGAAACTGCCAGACCAAGCATGCCTCAGCTACATACACTACATAATCCAAACCAATGGCTTTCTGTACAAATGATAGATCATCACATTCAGTACTCTTATCTTGTCCCAAGCAATCATCCACAAAAATCTGTCAAACACAATGTACCAGACTGTAACAGGACCCAGCTTTCCCAAGACTCTTAGCCACAATAACAGATTGCAAAAAACATTAATCAGTTCAGACAAACTTCCTCTCTGCTGTTATTTGCAGCCCTAAACAGCTGAAAAATTGTCAATGCAACCTTCAGCTAAGAAAAGCTTATTTCCTTCAGCTATACAATCTGGAGAAGAACCAAAACCACAGTAGACACACACAACGTAAATCAAGATGGAGACAGCTTCCCCTTGTTCTTCCTCCTCTTCCCCTTATATCCATGAAGGATACTCTGTCCTGGAAAGAACTCAGAAGGAAAACAGAAGCAGCAGTTATAATAGGCACTTTACTGGTATTTGTTACCTGTATCTGAATCATGCTTCTTTATGAGCCACAGGTTATTCAAATCTTTATGTAAGTAGGCAGTGACCTGAAATGACAGGATTAATTATTTTACCTAACAAGAAAAGAGCTGTTGATAGCAGTCACACATCCACCAGCAAACCGAAGCCCCAAATGAATGCACCAACCACACAGAAATCCTGGGATTACCTTTATGACAGTGCCCCCTAGGAAACCAGTTATGGGTCACTCCTTAACCCAGAGGGCACCTCTTAGTCATTGTATAGCCCAAACTCAGAAGCACTATACTTCATGGCAGCTCACATGAACCAACAGCCTCCAAATACAGTCTGAACTCTTCTCACCCTGTTCCAGAAGCTCCTTCTACAACAACAGAATATCCAAACCAGAACTCTTGAATAATCACTGACCACTACACAAACCAGGAGATAGAAAGCAGCACTGGCTTTACAGACAGTAGAGATTTAGGACAACAGGCTGACTGTGAAAACCATAATACCTGCCAAAAGATCAAGGCAAGCTAAGGATTCAGGGATCCCCCATTACAGCAACACATATTACACAGCTAACCCTCGCCAGCCTGCTCAGCCTCACAGAGTAACTGTATCTCCTGCTACCATGGACACAAAGACCATCTTATTCCAGGCTGCTGCTCCTCAGAGCATGTGGAACTGTACTCCCTTCACCCACTCTCTTCTCACAGAACAGCAAGCCCTGCTCTGTGGGACCCTAGCCCAGTGCCTCGCCTGTGCTTCTCTCTTATAGGTGGGAGCAGATGGCACAGTGGGTGGGTGAGAGGCAGAACACAGAGGAGTGTCTGACCATGGGGAAAAAGAGAGACCTTGAGGTAGAACCTCACACCTTGAGGTCAAGCCATCAGGAGAGGAGGGGAAACTGGAAGCAGAGAGATCACTTTTTCCTCTCTAAATCTCCTCCAAGTTCTAAATTCCCTTCCCCTCTCCAGAGCCCTGAAACTACCCTAGAACCCTACTGTTGTCCTACCACCAGGGCAAGGAGCACAGGGGGGAAATCTCCACCCTTTCCCATTTTCCACAAGGAACTCCCATTAGTATCCTCTCCAAATTGCCTTTCCCTGCTTTTAGTGTCATAAAGCATGATCTGCACTCCAATTCTACCTATGCTTGAGGCAGTTTAGCATGACATCTCCATATACTGCAATAAACATTAATGTCATGCTAGATTATTAGAAATTCTGATTGTGACAACCAGCAGGAAAAAAAATGAACCAAGACAAAGTTTTCACTTCTGAAAACTTCCTCCTAGCCACAGAGACAGCAGGGAGTTAAAAACCAAACACTTGTGTTTCTCAGACAACTTTCTTTCAAGGATCTCAGAACAATTTTTAGACACCAATAATCAAACTGCAGAATACATTTTGGTAAAAGTGCAGAATCAGCAAAACTTTGTGAAGCTTGATGATGATGGACAAAAATAAGAGATCCACTTAATGTTTGTACTTCTTAATTAGAGATAGTTACATGATTTCTACTTTCACTTAATTGCTTATTGCTTTCACTAATTGCATTTAATGAGAAGCCCTTAGTTCAGATAGTTTCCATATGGCTACATCGGCTTACAAATATACAGTATCTAATTTAATGAGCAAAGCATTACAAATTCTGTGGTGACAGACGAAGGAAGCAAGGCACTAAGGAGAGGGATTCATGTAAGGTCACAGAGGCCAGTGGCTGGAGTAAAAACAGTATACAGCAGTTCTATTCTCTTGCTTTTAATATACAGCCAGAAAAGCTGTAAGATAATGTTCTTATTTTAAACAAAGTTTTACAACCTTCCTTGAGGTATCTTTCATTATGGAAGACTACTCTGAAGTCCTCTTGGACTCCACTTACCAACACAGGTGTTGCAAAGCCTTTTACTGTAAGTTACCTGTCTGGTGCAGTGTGGTAGGCTCTCTTCAAGCCTCATTTTTAGTCAGAGTTCCAAAACAAGTGCACAGCTGTGGCACTGAGAGGGCAACAGATGCTGAGTAAACACATAGCTCATACCAGTTTGGCCCCTAATGCTTAATGCAAAGAGAGTAAGTCAGTGGCTGTAGTCAGAAGAGGCAATACTAGCACAGCACACCAACCTGCTGCTGGCGAGCCCCAATGCCCTCCGGGTAGAGGTGCCAGTGGGAGTGAAGGTATCCCCCTGCCATCCGAAGGTTCTTCATTGTGACTACAGACCCATATGCCAAATCTGCATGAGAAAGAAGGAGGAAAAAAGACATAAGGCAGCTCTCCTGTATCTCCCCCAGCTAGTCTACAGTGCTCAATTAGGCACGCATTCTCCATTGTTTCGATGGAAGTTTGTTTCCTGTTTGACACATGACTCCACAGGGCCCATTCCAAGCTTTCTACCATCCCTAACCAGGATTCAGTGAAACTGTTACATAACATTTGGCTGAAACCCCTGAAACTCTCCCACTAAGTTTTAACATAAATAGATGTGGTAAGGCATTCCTTTGTTTGTAATTTCATAATGAGAGTTTTGAGATAGCTTTCCCTAAGAGTGCAGTCAAATTAAAACACTGCTGACCCCTACAGCAATACAAGAGGGAAGGGAGACAAGCTCAGGTATTGGATAGCAGAGCTGATTACACTGACGTAAGACATCTTCCCTCCTAGAACCCAATGCAAGTGAGAAAACTCAGCCTTGGAGAACAGACCTGATGCTCCCCCAGTGATAGCTCAGGAGCAGGGAACAGCCAGAAAAAAGCTGAAGTAATCAGAAAAGCTAAACCATTTTAAAGGCTCAGTAGTCCCTAGCCAACCTGAGAATTAGGGAACAACCACAGAGCCTTCTTTCTGCTAAATTTGGATGCATTCTGAATACAACACAGCTGGGTTAGTGGCACACTTGTGTCACAAAAGTTGATAGTTTCCATTCACACATATTTTGGAAACAAATCCCACATCTGAACACCTACAAATCTAAGGTGAATAGGAAAAACATCTTTTTGTTCTCTCAAGCAATACAGAACCAAAGAATAACAAGACGCATGCACACAAGTCAAACCCCTCAAAATGGCATCTTTCCCTCTATATGGAATATGATGAAACAACTAGTGACCATGCACTGAACATGGTGGTATTTTCAGCCTTTTTCTTTCTGTCAATACATAAAACAGAGGAAGAGCATGAATCTGACCTTGACCATGGAAGGCATAATTCACCCTGCACTGGGTCATGGGGACACCATTTTTATTTAAGTTCTCATGTACACTGACAACATTCAGAGTGCTTTATTCATTTGGACACTCACGCTCTGGAATGGAGACATTATGAAGATTGTTCCCAATCAGCTGGGATTGAAAAGCTGAACTGAAGAAGCCATCCCCAGGACCACTACAAAAAAGAGCAAAGAATATGACAATTCGAAGTCTCACTAAACAGCGTATAAACATCTGTCATGCACTACCAAGTTGTTTCTACAAAGAAAAATTATAAAAGCAGATTGGGCATCTGAAGAAGAAGAGTGGGTGCAGTTCCCTTAAGAGGCACTCTTCTCTAATGTGAATCACAGCAGATAGACAGTCTTGCAGGAAATTGTCCAAAGCTACAAGGGCTTGAGGTCATAAAAATGTACATGTTGGCTCTGCACAAAGCATCAGAACTGTCTTTAGAGGTGCTCTTACAAATAAACTGACCTGCTGTCAGGACAGATATAATAAAGCCTTTTTCTGTGGCTCCTGTAGTCTTACTTCTGCTAAGAGGTTAGTGGTAAGACTAGTCTACTTTAAATGAAAAATAACAGATTTATTTTTCTATTCTTTCTTTACAGTGAAATGCTTATTCACCTCATTTTTTAATGCTGGCATGTGGAAAACATTATAAGCCCTTTCCTTATAAAAAGCATCCCTTTGCTGCAAGCATTCAAGAAAGAGCCCTCCTTTCAGGCACCCGCAGACTCTTTTAATCACAGCCATTTTTCAGGAATGCAATGACTTTTTTTAAATTACAAAAAGACAAAGAATGGAGTTGAGACATTTTCAGGTTCCAGAAAGAGAAGAGGCAAAAAATGAGACAGGAAGTTTGGTTAGGTTAGTTGCTTGACATTTCAGAAAGTCTCAAGCTCAAATTCAATTTCACTGCCAGCTTGGCCAGAGACTTGGGGAAGAGAATAAAAAAAAGACAGTTTGTGGCTGTTCTTCTGACACTGAAAGTGGAGCACTATATAACCAATAGCCTTTAATTCAAAGCAAAGACAAGCAATTCCTCTGGAGAAAATGTTGTGTAATACCTTCTATTTAACACTGCAAAATGAACAGCAAACATAGCTGTGTAGAGGGCAAGTGGGAGCACGATGAGGCAGAGTACACGAGCCAGTAAATGCTTCCCAAACATGACCTGTAACAAACACAGTCTAGATCAGTGCAGGAACAACTTTGCTCCTTATTTCACAAGACTCTGAGCAGCAGTCCTATAGCTGAAGCTTGCTGTGTAAGAAAGCCCACCAGGCTGTAGCATTACCTGAGAAAGGCTCAGAGAGAGGTAAAAGCTGAGGCAGACCTTGCTGTGTATCTCCAAAAGCTGGAGCTATGGTACTTCAAAATCCTAGGGTCATGGGAAAAAAGACAAAAACAGGCAATGGGAGATTTTAGTGTTCCAAAGTGCTGAGCGTACCTAACTTTGGCAAAGGAGGTTGGGCAGCCCCCATTGAAAATCCTTTGAGAGCAAGGACCTTAATTTATCAGTGGTACACATCTTTACCCAAAATCCCAGCAAAGAGATTAAAGTAGTAACTACCGAAGCTAAGCAAAAGGAAAAATGAAAATTTGCTCCCCCAATAAGTCTATGCAAATGTGAATGTATCCAGGACATCTTAGGGATCTAGGTATGCTTCACTTACAGAAATCACCTTGCTTAGGATGCTCTCACACTGCAACTTCTGGTACTGCTCAGCCAGAAGCTACAAAAAAATCAGCAGCAAAACCTGTTTTTCAGACATCCCAAAATGAATACAAAATATTTTATTTCAACCTATTGAAAACGTGTTTTGCCAAAGAAGCTATTACACTTTCAGAACCTACTGACACTGCTGGTAGTAGAGTAGATAATGTAAAAGAGGGTGGATAATAAATAGCTGTGGAAGAAGAAAAAAATTAAATAGCAAAAACCTGTTTGCTAAACACCCACACTAACTTCAAAATGGATGAAAGCAGATGCACTTGCTATTCTCCATATTTTTTAACATGTTACCTATCATATAATCATTAAGCTAATCATTCTCCATCCCTTAGTACCCAATTGATTCAGAAGGAATGGAAAAAGCTGAATACATTGCAAAACTCACTGAAGTCAACAAAGGAAAGAGCTGTTCAGTTCAAGTACTTCAGCAGAACACTTAATAACCACTGGACATTTAGAAAAATGCTGCTTGATGGTACATAACCAAATATAGGCAGTGGAGAGGCACGTGAACTAGCTTCTAACTCCTCCAGCTCCCTACTTAAAAAGGCCTCATTATGCTCCAATTTTCATGAAATTGTTTTCTTTAACTAAAGACTTCAATGCAAAGTCAAAATAAAGAAAGTGAATGTGAAAGACAGCAGTGAGCAAACCAGAACAATGGACCAACACAATCTGAGAATTCTAGAAATCAAGTTAGTCCCCAAAAAATTGCGTGTACATAATCATGAGTAACTTCCTAACAAATACAGAGGTAAGTTATTCAGGCTTTCAGGAGATTAATCTTCACCTTTTTTTTTTCCCCTCTCCCCAAGCACCAAGGTTGTCAAATAGCTATTCAGAAAGCATCTACCTTCTGGAGTAAATTTCTTTACATATTCTAACACTCAGGGGTTTGCTGCCTTTGCTGCCAGCAACACAAATGAAATCACTGTGTAGCTGTCTGCTGGCAGAAAGCTAAGACATGATGGATTTGTTCTATTTCAAATGCAATTAACTGACTTTGCTCAAAAGTGTTTCTCTGGAGCTGGAACATTGAATCTTTGCAGCCCATATTGATTCACATTAATCAAAGAAAACAAATCACACAGGAGGAATACAAGTCCTCTCATACTCCCACTGTTTATAAAACAAACAATACAAAAACAGTAAGTGAAAGAAATAGAATTTTCAAGCTTCAAAAGAGGCTGAGACAAGAGGAGAACTCAACACCTTTTAAAAGATATGACTGAAGAATTTTTCTTCCTGCCAGCTGCAAGACAGCAAATGGTACATCAAGGCATTTCTCCAAATAGCAGACTTCACGCATTGCAAACTTAAAATGCAATATATATTAGACCAGGACACTCAAACCCACTAGCAAAATTTTAGGGCTTAGAAGAACTAAATATGTGTGAAATCAACAGGCTATGGATACTGCAGATTGCAGAGCATTTCTATGACTTGTGATGCTCCTGCTATGCAGCCTCTGCCCCTTTACTCTCACAAAGCAGAGCCTGAGCTCTCACTGCTTATGCAAAGTGTGTGCTCAAGACATGTCTGTCTGCCAGGTAGCACATACTCCTTGAAAGGACAGGTAACAGTGCTGGACAACATTTTGCTTTGAGTCACTGTAAAACCATTCCCAATGAGCATTTCTAGCTTAGACTGAAAATTTAGCCAACTGGAATGGTAACAGTTTCTCTTAGGTAAAAGTAACAATCTTTCTGCTGTGCTTGTATACTATTATGTCCTGCCAATATAAGTGTGTTTGGCTTTTTCAAAAGTCTGGCAATAATTTTTTCATTATAACCTTAATCTCCATTTTTCATCACCCACATCAGATGCCTCTCTTTGCTGCAGACAGAGTACCTTTGTTTGGGTACTTGCAGGATTGTCAAAGACTAGGACAATTACAAAGCAAACAAAACAAAGAAACCCTTAAAGAAAAGCCTTTGAAACTCACCAGTGACAGGCTGAGGTTCCCCAGCAAGTCCCATAGGTCATAGATTGTGTTCAGGCCAACCAAAAGGACTACAAAAAGGCCAACAAATTTTACCCCCATTGCTCCAGCAAGGTTCACACCAGTCAGACTCAGCCAGAACCACCAGGAGGCAGAAAATGGCCTGCAGGACCAGTAGAGCAAGTCAGTAAATAAAATGATGGCTACATAAATGGGCAGCCTGTGATCACAAAAATAAATAACAAATCAGTTACCCCACAAAATGACCATCCAACTTCTCAGGAACTCATAAGAAGTGGAAAAACAAGTTTTTAATTTAGTTTAGAGTCACACAAGAATACTGGTTTCAGGTCCAGGCTTGTGAAGCCCTGATACAGGCTTCAGGTGCACTTAAGCTGGGAGCAACCCTAGATCTCCCATTCAAGGACAGAAACACAGACATCAGGTATAAACTAAAATACTAGTGTGAAGAAAGTCTGACTACATGGAAAAACTGCAAACAGAAACAAGAATTTTGTTCCATAAAATGCAAAGTTACTTCTCTCAAAAATTTAGGGATATGGGAAAAAATAAGAGGCAAAGAGTAGTCACCCTTACTAAAGCAAGAAAGCCTTAGCAGAAAACATCTATCCAAAACACAAACAAAAACTGAAGCAAAAAGCAAGCAAATTATAAACTGACACAAAATTGAACCATAGAAGAGAGATGAGAAAAATGACAGCAGAATTTAAAACCTTTTTCCTTCTGATTTCTAATGCCTTGATGCTTTTATTTCTACTAGTCAAAATCCGTATGACCTGCTAAGCAACACAGTAGCTAGAATTGGCTTTTAATTTGCAGAATATCAACTGCTTTGACAAGAGGATTAGTTCTAAGATATGAAAAATAAATTCAGGTCAAGGCACACAGAGCTGATCAAGCACTGCAATTTAATGCTTGTATTCCCTGGGGAATGTGCTGTAGACAAGGATGGCCTTGGATACCATACATGATGCTGCAGGCTGCATTTCAGCCACATGAACACTAAGATTGATATGATCAGTTATTCAATGTTTCATGAAATAAAAATTGCTCATATATAACACAGAATTTTGACTTTTAATGTCTTTGAATTCAGGATGGCTTTCAACGAAACTACTCTGTGCAGCCCAGCCACAAAGAAGCCTTCTAACATATCCCAATACCTATAAACCACCGCCCTCTCTGGATGGGTCTACGGCAGGTGCCTTCAGCAACTTGACTACTTTATTCAGAATCATCCTGCCTGTATTTCCCTCTAAGTTTTTGTAGCCATTTCTCTAGACCAAACAAATTACACTATTTACCACAGAGAGCAGGATTTTTATAGGTGTTTACAGTAACAGGTAAGTTGGTGTACTCCAGTCACAATACTTTCTCCCTAACTACACAAACCCTCATAGTAAAAATTTCTTTTTGCTACCAAGTCATTTTCACCTTCAAATTGCCTGAAATAATCTCATTTCAATTCACACATCACCCATGGCAGACATTACTTTAACTGTGTGAAAGTTAAATACCTATAGTTTAATAAAATTGTCATCCTTATCTTACCTGTCTGCACAGCTGTTACATTTCACCATACTCAGAACAGCTCCCATGAGAAAGAACATTAGGATGGGATCCAGCAGAATATATTGGGACAACGTAATACAGCCTGTATCTGCAAAGAGACACACAGCAATGTCAGCCAGATTTACAGTTCCAAAGTGAACCTAAGACTGTAGGAATTCATTTTCCTCAGTGTAGTCAAGACAAGAAGAAGGCAGGAAATTTTAGAAACAGAAGGAGATCACATTTCATCTTCTACCTGGACAACAAAGGAAAAAAACTCAACAAAACAAAAATAAAATACAAACACAAAATACAAAAACAAAAGGCAGTATAGCAGTATCTGTGAAACAACATTTGCAAAGTGCTGATAACATATTCAGATGGAGAGGATTACAGCCAGCAATGATCTACCTAAGGCACCACCATGGTGCCAGAGGACGCCAGAGAAGTCATCTTTCAGATAGTGCCTATAAAAAATGAATATGGCTTTGGTACTTCAAGTCTCCATTTCTCAATACCTGTGTGTGTCCTCACAAAACCCCTATTTTAGTAACTCCATTTGCAAGGTCAATTTCTCCACCTGGCTCAAAAGTTCAACAAGGATCTTTATTAATTTCTGACTGTGAACTCTTCTGAAGTAATGCAGGGGCTGTTAAACATCCCATAATTTTCATATGGGAAACATTAATATTTCACTAGTGGGCAAAATCATTCCTGACCATCCACCTTATAAAAATTTTTTAAATTAAGGTGCAATGCAATGCAATACTGTGGCTATGTAAATAACAGAAGTACCTATGAACTAAACAAGACTGTAAACTTCTTAAGGGGACCACAAATTAAAAAGCCTCATGCATATATACATAAAAAATAGTGGAATTACTTTGCTTTTGAGAAAATCTCTCATTAACCCAAATATCCCCTGGTTAGCTAACACATGGTAATCTAGAAATTAAGTTATCTGAACTATTAAGATACTCAATTTTGCTGTAGCAGGAACACCTACCAAAAATAAGGATGAAAGCCGTGAGTAAGGCCGCTGGCAGCGACTTTGACAGTTCCAACACTGTGAGGTAGGCAAAGGGAACCAGGCAGGAGCCAAGAAATGCACAAAACTGCAGGAAAAGATCACGGGAGAAGTTATAACCCCACCCACAGTAGACAAGAGCTTGCATCCTTTTTCCTTTCCTTTCCCTTTCCCCTTCCCTTCCCTTTCCTTTCATACCTACAACAGGAGGTGTTGCTGCAGCTGAACTGAATCACAAAGGACATCAAACAAAAGCCAGCCGAACAAAGACACTGCTCAGAGGACAGAGCCTTACTCTGTTCTGCAGAGGTGTCAGTAACAACAGCCAGTCACAGTTTTGCTAGATCAGATATTCTTAAAAGGATGTGTCAAATAGGTGTACTACATATCCACTACACTCAGCCTTTTTTTAACAAGATACTAGATTATGAAAGCTAAGAACAAAATAAACCTGCACCTTATATCTTTAGCAGGCCAGATTCCCCTCTCCTACACAAATGAGACCAAGAATAGTTGGAGGAGAAAGAAGAGAAATCAAAACAAAAGAAAGCAAGACTACAGTAAAATTTATTATCTTTACCTATTTATTATCTTTAATTAAAAATTTATTATCACTAATGTCTGTTTCTAGCACCTCTCCCACCTTTAGAGAAATCTAAAGCCATGAACTTCTGGAAACTAAACTAAGAAAACATGCCTTCCCAGTTTTCAGTTTTCTTTCTAGGAAGTAGCAGTTGGTCACTGTTTCTTCTTTTGACTCATCTGCTGTCAGTTATATGGCTCTCGGTCTTCCTAAATAGCAGTACAGCCAGGGTTTCAGATCGAATACAACTCTGAATTCTGCCCTGCTGTCCCAGCTCCATCAGCATACTCAGCTCAGTGTCACTGGTGGTGGCAAACTGCAGGTGACAGTGGATGATCCTGGCTTTTTGATATCCTTGGCTCCCCAGCATATTAGCCAGGCACAATGGAGTGAGAGAAGCTCAAACTCTCTAATGTTTGCTTTGCAGAACATGCAAGATATCTATCCCATGCAGCTGTGTAGTCTCACTAATTAGCAGGAAGGGCTGGCCTCAATTCTCACCTTAATTTCTTACCTGGCCTCTCACATTAAGACTTATTCACAAGAGAACCACTAACACTTTTCAAAGGAGCCTAAAGACAAGGCTGAACAGACCTCTGCCCTGATCAAAGAGGGCTGTTCTTAAGATGTAACATTGTATTGAAAGGCACAGGGAAGTTAACCAGCTTGACCCTAGCCTGTAGAGCCTTACCCCTCTCATCCCTATGTAGTTGTGCTGCTCATATCGATCCCCTGGCTTTTGGAAAGGAAATGTACCATCATAGCCACTAAGGTAGCCAGCAAGTCCAATCAGCATCTGAAGAGGAAAGGTGAAAAAACTGGTCAGGAAAATCACACTGGAGGAAAAAGTATCCAGGCTAGCAGCAGATAAGATTTTTATAGAAGCCACATTGATCCAGAGGACAAATAATTCAGACACATCATCCAGAACAGAGTTTATTTAAAGAAATTATATGTATACATATTGCCCTTTGTCTAAAGGCAAAATAAAAATTATTTTTGCAACAGACTAAGGATGACTGCAAGCTCAAGAAAAATACTAGGTGTGGAATTGAGACGAGAGAATTCTGTAGAGTCTCCCATAGCTCCCTATCCCTTTAGCTTCAGAAGACTCAGTAGGAAAGGAACATAACCTTGATGAGGCAGGAGGATGCACTTTCATCCACACTACATGCTGTTGCTAAAACAAGTTCATTTAGAGAACAGGAAATCACAGCTCTCAGGGTCATTTGTGGCAGGCATCTCATTTGCTCACAAGTTATCAGGAACTGTTTACTTCCTTTAAAATGCAGGCTTCTGTTACACATGCCCTCCAATGTCACACTGATTTTTTTCACGTCAAGCCTTTCAAAAACACAACATTCAATACTGTTTGGTTTTCTAATATTTGAAGCATTTTTTGTGAACAAAAAGTTGCAAGTTGAGGCTCTGGACACAGTGCAAATTGCTATGATGTCAACAACAACTAGGAAGGACTTTGCTGTTCACCACATCCTTTGGCCAGAAGGCAGAGGCAGACTTTTATTGGCCCACTCCTGTGGCTTCTGAAACATGTAAGAGCAAAGCAGTTTACCTTCCCCAAAGGGGGATGGACATCAAAGAAGAAGGTCCGATTAATGTAGTAACTTCCCATCTTCCCAAAATGAGTTTCATCCCAACTAGAAAAAACACACCAACAAAACACAAACCACAATAACCAATCTGCTACAATGCCGAAGAGAATGAAAAAAAAAATCCAGGAAGGTTTTTATAGTTATGCTTTTTACAGTGTAGAGGGTTACCGCCATACATTCCGTATGAGACAATGCATTATACTCAGTGGTAATCATGGAGAGCACCGCAGCCATTGTAGGAAAGGTCCTTTTTAAAAACAGTTCGATATTATCACTCCAAAACCTCTCGTTTGCCCTTTTGATTCCAAATTGATCTTAGAGAGGTTGAAAAGTCGGCCTGCTGCACACAGATTCCCAAAATCGCCTCCCCGGGACCCGATGCCTTCCCTGCAGCACGTCCCGAGAGCAGTGGGGAGGGCGCAGGGGCCAGGCCGGGCCGGCCTGAGCGTGCAGCTCTTCCTTGTGGCCCTCACTGCCATGTCCCGACCCTCCACCCGCCTGGGATAAACAGGGATCCCTCCCACACCAGGCAGGGCCGGGGCGGGGAAGGGGCGCGGGCCGGGAGCCAGGGCGCGGTGCCGGCCGCTGTTGGGAGGAGGANCCCCGGACCCCGGCGGGGCTCCCGCTGGCGCGGCGGCATCCGCGGGCGTCCGCCGCGCGCTGCAGCGCGCTGGGCGCGGCGCATCTGAGCGTGGAGTGCGGGCGGGGCGCGGGGCACGCCGGGGGATGTAGTCCGGGGATACGGTACCGGGCAGCCGCCGAGCCCTGAGCGAGGCCGGGACGGCAATGATCGCTGCCGCCGCCAAGGTACGCGCGCTGGCTCCGCGCTCTCCCAGTGGGGCAGGAGGGGAGCGGGGGACAATGGCGGTGCCAGAGCCGGAGGGAGCGGGGCTTGGGGCGGCGGTTCTTCGCCTTCGGCCTGCGCGGGCATCGTCGTTTCGGCCTTGTCGCCGGCTGTGGGGTCTGGTGCCCCGGCTGCCCGGGAAGGCCGGGATGGCGGTTCCCGGGAGCACCGCGCCCCCGCTCCAGTCTGCACCTGTGTCTCTGTCGCAGTGGAAACAAGGAATTTAACTTCATGCTAAATAAAATGCTGTAGTGTTCTAATGCTTTTATTTTATTCACGTGCACTGTTCACACCAAATCCTGCTGAAGAGATACTGAGAATTTAGGAGCAAATCTGTTCTCTCTGCTTTATATTTTAACCCAGCAGAGTCCAAGCAGTGCCTTTCAGGCACCGAGGGTTTCCCCAAGGAGCAGTGTATGTGTGCAGGCTGCTGGGCTTGATAGCTCTCAGGAAAGTTGAGAGATTGGGCCTTTCCAAGCACATCCCTTATAGCGCCTGCAAAGAGGTGAGATCCAGAGTAGATAGTGAAGAAGACGGGGACCCTAGGAGGTAAACACACAAAGTTTGCTTGAAAGGGGTATCTCTTCTGTCTTTCACAACATGGAAGTGCGTTTTCCAAATTTTTACTCTGGACTGATATTTAAGCCCAAACTTTCCACACTGATTACCAGGAATGAAAACAAAACCAAACCAGATCTCTCAGTAGGCATCAAGCAAATTGTGTCCTCCTGCTATCACCCCAGCTCCAACCAGTTTAAACTGCATGTGTTAGGGATTTTAGCCCACAGGGTTGTAAGAGACTTCCCTGGACCCTGCTCAGCATTTCATCTGAGGAAGACACTGTCACTCTGGGACCTCTCCACTGAGGACAAAACATTTCTGCTGTCTCTAGTTTTTACTTAGCTGATTATTTTTGCCTGTGATCTGCCCTGCTGCTAGGAGCAAACTAGCATGAACTCAAGAGATCGCTCCAGGCCCCAGCCTCTGGAGACAGTTCCCAGCTGAACGATGGGTTGGTTTCCATGTTCTTTTTGGTGAATTCCCTCAGGGCCTTGAAATTATAGAGCAAAGCAACTAGCTTAGCACAGTTTATTCCAAATGATAGCATAGGCTGTAAAACCAAAAAAGAACTGCAGAGAGGATCAGAAGAAAGGTCACTGCTGGCTGAGAGGCCAGAGTCCTAAACAGATGTGGTGAATTTCTGAGCCAAAAAATCATTAGCAAGGTCTTCAGGAAAAGCAAGTAAAATTAGTATCTCATGAATGCTCTATGCTTCTCTTTGGAAGCCATAGATTCTATTTCTTTCCCTGAAACTCTAGACGTTTGAAAAATGAACATAGCTGATATTTCTAATGCCCTGATCCCAGAAGAAGAGAATTTAAGAAAATCAGTAAATACTTTGTCCACTAAAGTGTTACCAGTGCTGCTGTCACTTTCCTCCTCACTTATAAATCTGAGCAATTTAGTCAAAGACATGCCTCATTTGAAGTTATTTGAGCCAATCTAAACTGTAAGAGAAGCATGAAGTTTACAAAGAGGACTGGAGCAGAGAGAGCATCAGTGTCTCTGGTTTTCTGTTTGACAGACTATAATTGAGAATATCCCTGCTTTCTTTTGTCTTGCTGCCAGTCCCTGGAAAAATGCTTTGTTTTTTTGCATTTTGGGAGAGTAGAGACACAGAGAGATCTGTGGCATGCCATGGGATCTATGTAAGCAAGGAGAGACATGATTATTTAGAGACATACATGGGTACCAATTTCCTGTGTGGAAACAAAAGATTGCTTTTTTTAGTGTGTCACAATCTTATTTTACATAGAGTTCACCTGAGAGCAGAATAGCTGCTTCTCCCATATCTGCAATGTAGAAAATCCCCTGTACTGGCCAGTACTGGTGAGAGGGGGGCTACAGGAGCACAATAAGAAATCTCCTTGCAAAGGCAGAGCTAGCAGTCATTCCCTAGTGAAACAGAAATTCTGCATGCAGCTTTGGTTTTCTTTTTTTTTTCTTCTCCAATGTTAGATTTCTGCATTGGCAACTGGCAACAGCTCTCCAGATATCTTACTTGTTTCTGGATGAAAAGCTACAAAAATAAGAATGGTTCCCAAATGTGCTTCCAAGCTTAAATCTGGTTAATGATTTTTATATCAGGACTAGGAGAGAGTGACTGCAGTGACTCAGAATTGAATCTGACTGNACGCACCCACCCATACCCCGGGGCCCGAGCCGTGCCCGGCCGAAGGGGCGCACGCCCCGGCCCGTACCATACGTGCGGAGGCTCCCGCAGGCGGTGGAAGCGGGAGGCGAAGCTAAGGAGGGTGNTGGATGAAAAGCTACAAAAATAAGAATGGTTCCCAAATGTGCTTCCAAGCTTAAATCTGGTTAATGATTTTTATATCAGGACTAGGAGAGAGTGACTGCAGTGACTCAGAATTGAATCTGACTGGCTGGCTTTTGTTTCCTGAGCACAGACTAGGGGGCATAGTCCTTTCCTCATTGGATTTAGTAGAGAAGCCTTCCCCCATTCCAGCTGAGTTAAAAGGGAAAACACAGATGTTGTTTTTATTTTGTGGAGAAAACTGCATACACTTACCATGGCATCTGAAAAGGTGAGAGTTTGGACAGGGTGGAAGCATCTGGGAAAGTTGCCTTAGTGTTATAGTTCAGGTAAAATTGTCTGTCTTCGTGGCTTTCATCTCAAACAGCAGAAGCTCTTCTTATTTGGAAAGAGATCTGGCTTTTCCCTGCTTGGCTGGAAGAGCTATTTCATGCCATGCAAATATCCAGTGCAGGTGCTTGGCACAATCAGTAGAAATCTAAGATGGGATAGAAGTTAGTAATATTGGATAGGGACAAAGAGGGAAGATTTATAGGGAATAATTTAAAAGTCATTTGTGCATTGCTGGAAACATCAGGTGCAACTGGATAATGAGAAGGCTATTATGAGAGACAGTGATGCTACCTGTATGCCCAAATCAGGAGCAGTTACTTTTAGAAAGGAGCCCTCTCTCCTTCAAACATTGCTCTCCTCTGTCTTAGAGTTCCTGAAATGCCTTCTGCTCATGCATTCTTCTCCTTGCATACAATACTCTGATGCTCCATTTAACTTTCTCTTCTCAGCCGATACTTTACAGCTATTTCCGAAGTTCCTGTTCTTGGAGAGTGCGAATTGGTAAGATTCAGTGTTGACCTCTGTTTTTCTCTATTTACTCAGTATTGCAGTATCCTCCCTTTCAGTAACCCAGTTAATCAATGAGAGGTCAGCAAACATGAGCTGGAACAGTGAGGCATCTCCCCATGGGGAGGGAGGTGAAGACTGAAGCTTACCTGGAGCAGGTGGAATAGAGGAGAACAGATAAGAGAGCTTCATGATACTGCCTCAGACTCTGTCCTGCCCAGGTCTTGAGAGCTAAGCAGGGCTGGGAATGACTTGTACTGAGTCAGATAGGTTTTAGAGGTGAGCACATGGGCGCCTGCCCTCTATAAGCTGAATCAGGAAGGCCTGTGCTGCAGAGTTGCAAAGCTTATTTTGAAATATGCAGTGGTTTTGCTAGGACTGATATTTAGTGCTTTGGTCCTTCATTTGCCAGAGCACTGTCTTCTCAGTGGACTCAGGCCACCTTCCTTGAGGAATACGGTATTTTTTCAAATGTAGATGGCTAATATTTCCCTGAGCCCATTACTGATAAAACTGGTCCCAGTGCAGCTGTCTGAAGCTGTACACTCTTCTCTCCCTAGCACTGGCTCTGAAAGGAATTTCCTATGACCTGGTCCCAGTGAACCTCATTAAGGATGGAGGACAGCAGGTAAGGATAAAAATACCTCTGCTCTCTCCAGGTGTACTGAACTTGGGGACCATTAGGAGACTTGGGATTAGCACTAGAAAGTTCACAAGCAAAGTTACTGAATTCCTCACCACTTCTCTGTAATTAATAGTTGCTTTCAGCCAGTATTCCCTGGCATGTGAGATGGGAGGAGAATATGACTGCAGGAGACTAGAGGCTTTTCTCTCTCTCAGACATTTGTGACTGAATCCATAAGGCTGAAGATCTTTTGCTTATCATGATACAACTGAATATATCTGGAGCACAGACTTCAGAGAAGCTGCCCCACACTTTAATCAGACTCAGCCTCATTCAATTAGCACCAGACAATGCATGGAGGTGTGGATGGGAGGTGTCCAAAAGATGCCAAATGATATTGCAGAGGGCTGCAAAAGGAAGAAGCGGGTTGCCAAAAGAGATCTTCACTTGGGGGTGCATAGGAAGGTGTTATGCACCTCTTAGTACCACTGGTTCAATGGGCTGATATGGGCTAAGACAGAGTCGGACAGCTGGGACAGTAATGGTGGCACTGATGCACCATCCATTCTGAGCATTGCAAGGATGCTTTATCAAGAGATAAGGCAGTCTGGCCCTGGATGCCATGATCTCTGAGCCCCAGTAAGAGCTTGCTGTAGGCTAATAGTATGGCATAATTTACTGCGAAGATTAGTATTAAGGGAAAAGAGTAGGAAAAAAATTTGGTAACTGGGTTCTGGGAGAAGAAAACAAGGAAGAAAAATTTCTTATTGCTGTAGAGTAATCTCAGGTTTGTTTCCACAGTTTTCTGCTGAATTCAAAGCACTGAATCCAATGCAGCAAGTCCCAGCCTTGAAAATTGATGGCATCACCCTTTGTCAGTCAGTGAGTTATCAGCCACATCCCTGTTAACCTTTCACTCCAGCCTGCTGCCCAGTCTGTCCCATCTTCTTCTCCAGAGCTCTCACCTATATATTGGAAAATAGATGGCATTTATGATCCCATTTGGGAACAGAAATAGCACATAGTCACTGATGGAAGACTACTGTCAAGGATTTAAGTTCGATTCTGCTTTGGTTCATAACTCCACCTTTCACTAAGCAGTTTGTAGTCTCACTTCAGTGGCTGTTTCATGCTTTGCCTGAAATTACAGCTGGACCAAATGACATCAAGGTCACAGGCAGAGGGGTTATTCTGTTCCTTGGACTGGTAACAAACTGCCTTCAAAAGCTGTTGTATTCTCTTGGATCAGCTCCCTTTTCCTAGGTGTCCAGGATGTGAACTGGATTCTCCAATAACTTCCTATTATCTCTTTGTTCATTACAGCTAGCTATAATTAATTACCTAGAAGAGACACATCCTAACCCCAGGCTCCTGCCCCAAGATCCAAAGAAGAGAGCTCAAGTCAGAATGATCGCTGATCACATTGTCTCTGGCATTCAACCTCTCCAGGTACTGCCTTGTCAGATCCATGCAAATGAGAAAATCAGAAAGGATTTCTGTCTCTGAAATTCTCAGTCTCCTGGCAGAACTTCAGATTTGTGTGCTAGCAGATAAAATCTCCTTAACCTCTGCCTGATCTGCCAATGGCAACAATACAGTATTTCCAACACAGCAAATCCTATAGCATCCCAGGGTTCTTTCCAGAAAGAGCTGAATCCATATGGTTTTACTTCTGAGTCTAGGATATTTTAGGAAGAAGAGAATTGAGCATCCCAAAGGCAAGAGGCAAAGGGATACCCTAGCAACTGTTACAGAAGGGTAGTGCCAAGAGAAAGATACAGCAGGGTGCATGATTTGGTGCAGGTGAGGTCAAGGCTGACCCAACCAACTGAACTCAGGCCAGGGGTTCAGCAGTGGCAACTCCTCATCTCCCCTCTCCTCCATTGGATGACACAGTGGGTAAGATCCAGCCAGTTGTCGTCATCTAACCTAGAGATTGCTTTGCCTTCACAGAACCTGAGTGTCTTGAAACAAATGGGTGAGAAAAAAATGGAATGGGCTCAGAACTGTATCACATCTGGCTTTCAAGGTACATCCCACATCCAAAATGATCAGTATTTTGGCTGACCTGACAAAATGCTGCACCACTGACATGCTACTTGCCTTTTCCTTTTCAAGTAGGAGCACAGATATTCCTAGAGTGGTATGCTGGGGTCCTACCTTGCTGGCAGAGACGGTGCTCTTCCTGCCCAGAGTCTCTTGTCCAGGACTGGTAACTCCCCAGGGTCTTAGAGGAAAGATGTGCACAGAACACTTTCACTGCTGCACATAGAAGAAAGGAAGCCTGGTGCCATTCTGCACACTGCAGCAGTTGATTCATTCTGAAGCATAAGGGCTTACAGCACTTCTAAAGTTCTACATATAGATAGATATAGATCAATAGATATGCTTTTGTAATCAGACATCTAATGGCAAAGTCCCATAGAGTCTAGCAAGTAGCAGAATATTTTTCTTTGCCTCTTTGAGAGAAATAGAATGCTTTTGGTTCCCTCAAAATGCGTTCCCCCATGTGCTGCAATGACAGGCCCATCTTCACTTCTGACAGACACAAACTGACTGAACCTTTGCATTTTTCCCCTCCCCAGTCATGTGTTTCTACATTATCCTTGTAGTATTTCAAGTGCATTGTCTGAAGCAGCTGAAATCACCTTGTGTCTAAAAAAGCTGAAGGACCCTAAAGACTTCTATAACTATAATAAGATTTCTGTTCCTTCTAGTTTCTGTCCCAAAATGCTTCTTTTTCATACTCTGCTCAGGGTTAAGATGCCCTTGTTCATAATCCCCAGTCTAGAAAGTGTTTGGTGTCCCTTTCAATTGACTTTCCAATGCCTCACTCCAGTGTACCACCTCTCTTGACAGCACTGGAGCAGATTTTGCAGCACACTGCTGGACGCTACTGTGTGGGGGATGAAGTAAGTATCTGAGAGAGCCCTGTGTGCCATTGCAGAACTGAAAATCCCAGTATCTTCCCCTAAAATATGAAAAAAAATAGTTAAGAAAATTAGACAAGAGCACAACCCCATCCAGTACCTAGAATTACATGCAGTGCCTTTACCATAACAAAAACCGGCTGTATGGATCCTACTTAGGCCATTACTGACTGGCAGAGGAGTTATGGAGATGTTTACTTCTCCCTGCCTATAGCTTGCTGATAGCCAGATTCTGCAGCTGTATCTGGGATCTGGCTGGTACTAGTGGATGTGGGAAAAGATGATATATCATTTCACCTTTATGGGATTTGGACTTCAACATGTCCTCTCATAGGGGCAAAGTTTGGCTCAAGAAACATGGGTTCAGTTCTTAGCTCTGTTCTATGGAACCTTTAACTAACCAACTTGTATTTTTCTGCTCTGATAATCCAGTTTTAATATGGACACATTTCACAGAGCTCACATGAAAGTTGCTCTGATCCTTACCAAACTAGAGGCAGCTCAGGCCTTTTCCATTAATTAGTTCTGCTGCCAAGCAAAAGATCTTTCCTACAAAAACCTTAGAAAAAAGGAAGGCTCCTGCATTATCCTGGGATGCAGAGGATTGTCTAGTTGCAGCCCTATGGAGCCCTTGGAAGGCAAAGGCTACTTACAAGATCTAATGTTGGAGAATAACATGTGCTCTGAGAGGCACTCAGGGCTCTGTGACCAGGGGAGCAGGGTGGGGGCAGCTGCCTCTGTCTGTGCTGATAGGCAGCCAGCAGCACTGTCCTTGAGTCTTCCTTTCAGATTGCAAGTCTCTGAGCTTCTGTAAAGATCCTATCACATATCAAGTCGATACTGGCAGGGCCTGCTTGATACTCCTGCAGTGCAAACAAGCAAAATTTACTTAACCTTTCCCAGCCATGCAAACACCCCTCTCTCCATCACCTCCCTCTGCATCTTGCCGGCAGACCTGTTTGCTTAGAGGCAGTTGCCATAGAAGCACAGTGTCCTTGAGGTCATAATGATCAGCTGGTAAATACAAAGCTTCCTAAAAGCTGATGGCTTCTACTAGTGACTGCAATGAAGTTTTTTTCTTGTACTGTTGCTGTAGTATTAATGCTGAATTAAACAATTAGATCATCATGATAACTCCTCTGTACTGGCTGATAAAATAATTTCTGTCCTGGTCTCAAAGCCTGCCACCACTGGGAAGTGTGAGAGAATAGGCTCTGAATTACTCACCCCTTTTCTCTGCTATATTTGCAGGTTTCCATGGCTGATCTGTGTTTAGTGCCTCAAGTGGCCAATGCTGAAAGGTAATTAAGGCTAAGCTTGAGATATTCTTCAACACACCTACTTATGCTGGGCTGTCAGAGCTTACCTTCTGCTGCTTCTTTTGCCGGTTAGAAAGCATCCCTCCTAGCTGCCCTATCCACTTATGTTTCTTCTCTCCACGAATTTTCCTATTTCATAAATACTGTCTCATTTGGAAGTAAGGAGTTGTGGTCTCCCTCTTCTAGGAGGCCCCTGGGGAAACCTGATCTGTGACCTTAGAATAGCCGAGGTTGCCCACACTCCATATTCTCTATCCCTGTTTGCTCTCTTCTTACACTGCACACAGGAGGAAAAGATTAATCAGACTTTATCTGTTTAAAGCCTTAAACCCATACAAGTAGTGGCTGCATGATTCCCAGGAAAAGCATTGTCTTCTTACCTTGTGCTGCACATTACGAAAAAATCTGGTGAAGATCACACAGTTACAATCATTGGGGTTGGAAGGAAATTCTGGACATCATCCAGTCCAATTTTCTTGCTAGAGGAAGTGGCATAGGATGGCGTCCATTGGGTTTTGAGTATCTCTAGAGAAGGAGACTTTACAACCTCTCCAGGCACTGATTAATCTCTCTAGCATTTGTTTCCAAACCTACAAGGATGAACTTTTTCTGTTAGTGTAAATGCCTGTGAGATTCTCCCATTCTAGGCAGGCCTATCACACTGCTCTGCACTTCTGCTCGCTGCTGCACTGGCTCTCTGACTCATAGTACTTCACAAATTCTTTTCCTTTTACAGATTCGAAGTGGATATGGGTCCATATCCCACAATAACCAGAATAAATAAAGCTCTCTTGGAGTTAGAGGCCTTCAAAATAACCCACCCTTCCCGGCAGCCAGATACTCCTGCAGAGCTGCGAGCTTGAAGCCTTTCTACTCATTAAATCCAGAAAGCTGGCATGATAAAGAAGGCAACACCTACAGTTTGAGTAGAACTTCAGTGCCAGTAGGAATCCCTAGTACTACTGTTTCCCTTTCATTTGAGTGGGAAGGACAGAGGACCTGGAAGTAGTATGGATGATTTACAGGAGCTGTGCCTGTGCTGGAACACCTGCAGCTACTAGATTTTTTTAATGTAGTCTATCTCAATGAAGCAGATTAAAGCAGAAGTATCCATAATGATCAGAAGTTCCCTCTGTATGGCTTTGGATCGGGGAATGTGGCCACAAAAACCATGAGGCAATTCTGTATTTCCCCCAGGGGCTACTTCTTTCTACCATCTACAGAAAGCATCAGGGAATCAGCGTACACAGTGTGCTTATCCTTGGAGCTGCCTCAGAGCCACAGCACAGTCATCAGTTCCATGGATATAAACAATAAAAATCTAGCCTCTCATGGAAGATAGCTTAAATTCTTTTTGGGGTCTTGAAAGAGCCAAATCAGCAACTCTGTCACCCTTTGCAACAACAAGAGCAGTCGCACAGAATTTATAGAAGGTCTGCCTAGAGCAAAGCTAGGTGATTGTGCCTTAGACAGCAAGACACAACCAGCTCTCTACACTGAAAATTATGTTCTCTTTTTTTCCCCTATCCTCAGATACTGTTCTAGGTGTTTTCCTAGCCTTCAGCTGCAGACTGTTGCCCAGGGGAATCCCACCCCAGAGTCCCTCCAAACCAGAATCATGCCTTTACTTTTACTTTCCAAATAGCAGCAGCAAATACCATTCCACTCATCCCAAATGAAACCAAACACTTAAGTCACCTTCAAAGCTGAAAGCACCCTGGGAATTCCTGCTAAAAACCTGTGCAGCAAGAAGGGAACCCATAACCTTGTGTCTGTGTTCTTGTGCAGACTCAGCTCAGATCCCACTGAATGTTTTGGCACCAGATACTGTATATCAGGTACCCTGGAAGAACAATACCCATGGCCTTCAGACTTTACAAACCCACAATCTCTAGTACCAAGGTAGAATTCACCTACATCCAGATTCCTGGACTGCCATGTTGCTTGGACTCATTTATTGCCATTCATATCTGTATTTAGGCTGGTGAAGAGCCTTGCTGTTCAAGTTCATTCTGAGAATCGTGCATTATCCTAGGTCCAGCTGGATCTTGACTGTGCTGTTATAAAAGGTCCCAGCACAGTTGGAGCCCCCAAAGACTAACACCGTGTGCAGGTTCTGCTCCTCTTTGTTCTCCTTGTCCATATCCATCAAGTGGGCAGGAGTCAGGTCAAGCAATGTGTGGCCAGCTCGGGGAATAGAGCAGAGGTCGTGGTGGATCACTGTGCTCCATGAAAGAGTATCTGAAGTGGAAAAGGGATATCAATACTGACAAGCCCATTCCTAGTGCAAGGGATGAGACAAATGGAACTAGACTAGGTGTTCAGAAACACTACTGCACTCCCAGAGTCACCTTCAGCTTCCAAAACAGGGCAGGAGAGTCACTCACCTAGGTGGAAGACAAAGGCATCATGCAAGGCTCCTCTGGCATTGCAGCCTCCACTGATCAGAACCTTCTGGTCCGACAAAGCCAGAGCTGCATGAAAACTGTGACCAAAGCAAAGCCAAAAGGTGACTACAACAAAACCTGCTAGGATGGCCTCAGTCAGCAATGGGCAGGAATGGGCAGACTTGACAAGGAGGTTGGGGGCTTAAGCTGCAGAAAGAAAGTTGACTTCTGCTTCTATCTCCCTTGACTTGCAGAATAACCCTAAAAGAGATGTTTGCCTCTGCAGGTCAGGTCACAATCAGGCCTTAAGAATAATTCATTATCTCAGAAGGAGCTAGCGAAAACCTGTGCTTTGCTCTGTGGGGTAAGACAGCAGGCTAGCTAGGCTCTGCATTGATTTAGATCGTTGTTCTAGTGAGCAATTCTGTCTCTTTAGGAACAGTATAGTCCCGGTACAGAAGTTTCTTCCTCTGTGTGGCACAGTAACCTCTCCAAGCACTGTGAAGACCAAACAGCAGGCCATACAGTTTACTAGCACACAGCAGAAAACTTACCCTTAGCCTGATAGACAGATTTCCAGGGAGACTAAGGAATATCCCCCCACACCATACAGGCACCAACAAGGACAGCACAAGAATTCCTGGCCCCACAGCAGAGAGAAGATCCACTGTATTTTGACTAGTTGGACAGAGATATGCAGCTGGGTCTGATCACAAGCACTGTTTAAACCTGGCTTCAAAGAGAAATGACAGAAGATAGCTCCTGGGCCTGCAATAGAATCTTACCAACGTGCAGAAGGCTGTCCTGCCAGGAGGGGGACTGGTGTGTACTCCATGAAACCTGATAGAGAAAAGGCAGGTGAAATGTCCAAAAATCTCAACCTCATAACTAGACAAAAACTTAGATACTCTGTCACATCAACAGCCTGCCTTCCCTATTTCCCAGCTTCTTTCAAAAGAACCATTGTTTTTTCTTCATCCCCTTCCTTATTGCCCCAGAAAGGTTTTCTTTTTAAACCCATAGTTTTTCATGTCTATTACCTAGTCAGGAGTTTGTATAATGTTATTGCTATTTTCCCATTGAGCACTCCTCATCCCCAAGTCCCTGTCTTGGAACAGACCTTCCTAAGGCAGCCAGATGGCACAGACTTTCTTACCCAGATCCAGAATGTGCATGTCACTGAGGTAGAGAGAAGTCCTTCGACCCCCAAATATCAGCAGCTTGTTTTTCAATAGAGTAGCTGAATGCCTGGGCAGAGAGCAAGCAAATGAATAAAACATCTTCAGCAAGTTCTCAAACTTCCATTTTAACCTTGGCCTCTTCTACCGGGCTGCCATAGCTTCAGACTACACCTGGGACAGAATTCCATCGGGATTCACAACAGGAGGTACTGAGAATCCCATTGCTCTGAACACAGCCCTATCTTAAGGAGTACAATCCTTAAGTGGAGAACAATCACCTAATATTTAGGAAATCACACTGGTGTGGGAGTGAAGATAAGCAGAGGTTTCCTGCATTGTTCTGGATAGCTGGAATTAGAGCACTCACCCAAGCCTAGGCTGAGGCTTCTCTCCTTCTGAAATGGGCTGATACCAAATTTCATGCTCTGGATTGAAGACATGGAGCACGTTGCTGCAGGGTGCGACTGCCAGCGATGCCTTTCTGGGGAAAGTTCCTCCGAAAACAAAGAGTTCCTTGTGGTAGATTGTTGCACTGTGGTAGGTGAGCACTGGTATCCTCCCTTTAGCCTAGAAAAAGTTCAATATATGTTTGTTACAAGAAGTGCATTATTTGTTGCATAGGAAAGGGGCCCACATCATGCAGTGAGTTTGACAAGTCTCAATTTTCACTTTATTGGCTCCCCAGCCAGATCTCTGCTGCACAGGCAGACAGTATAGTCTTTGCATGCTCTACACCACCAGAATGCTCTGATAAGAAAAGGAAGTCAGCCTCCCACACCTTCCTCAGAAAATGTCAGGGAACAGAAAGATGTCATCCAGGCTTACTCTGTAAAAGCCATTTTGTGCTTTACCAGGAAAGAGACGCATAGTCCCATGCTGACAAGGGCTCAGAATTCTGCTGTGCTCAGGGCAGTTCCTAATTTGAGACCGGATCTTCACCTCAGCAGCTGGTGCTGTTCTCAATGGCACCACATAAAATGAGAGACCATTTCTCTCCACTGCTTGTAGAGTACTTCCCACCCTTGAGCTTGGTCAGGCACAGCCCTCTGCAGCAACCTTTTTTCCACATTGCTTCATTCATCATAGGCACAGCTCCTGGTTTCCGTTCAGCATGTGGCTTTTCAACACAGCCTTCTAATACCTGTCAAACCCAACTACGCATCTTAGATAATCTGTGGCAACAGTTGACCAAGACTACTGGACTAAGGACATGGGCACATGGACTGCCACGTTCAGGCAGAACCTGCCACCTCCTGCACTTTTGTCTTGGAAGAGATGCAGTACTCACAGCCACAAGGAGCCATTTCCAGGTGACTGTGTCCAGAATGTAGATGTTGCTGTAGTCTTCGTCCTCCCTTATGCCCCCAAAGATGTAGATACGCTTGGTGTCAGGGTCATAGGTAGCTGTGTGACCATGCAAGCATGATGGCATGGCATTTTGTACCTGGAAACCCACTGGAAGCCATAAATCACTGTCTGTGGGAGCAACAGCAGACACATGGTGTGGGAGTTCAAAAATGCTCTTGATTTCTCTAAAGAATATGCCATAAAATCTTTACTCAAAACCTTGCTCCCTTTGTCTCCTCCTCTCCTTTGATTCAGGGCTAGAGGGAACTCATACAGAATAATTTCTGTAAGGAATGATGGGAATAGCAAGGTGAAAAAGAAGACCAGTGAGATGCAAAAAGACACAAGGCACTGGAATTGTGTCTCACATTTCCCCACCAGTTACCACACACAGACTGCAAACTGTACTGTTGCTTTCACCCCTTAAAATTCCAACTCTTTCCAGAACTTGTACCTCAGCTCCTAGAGGGCTCTCAAGTACAAACCCAGAGCCTCATAAGACACTCTATGCTGTCAGCTCAGCCTGGTCACATGCCAGTTGTGATGCCTTTGCTGTCCCCTCCATATGCACAGATGCCCAAGTACCCCCTGCCATCTGCGTGAGCTATCCTCGAGTACCACTGATCCCATTGCTTCTGACAACCCTAAAGTTCCCACCAATTTCTAGCTTCCAGAGAGCATCCCTGCAGGACTGTTGATTTGAACCTTCTCCACCAATGAGAACAGCTGTCCCCAGGTCGCAGAGGCACATGGCATGGCACCACCGAGGGCTGGGACTGCCTGAGGAGGGAAGAGCACAAGCCTGTGAGCAGTCAGACAAGACACTCTCAACTTCCTTCCCTGCTGGGGAGAACAAGCCACCTGAATGCTCAGAGAGGGGAAGTGGTAAGGCAAGAGCCCCTGGTCCCTTCCCTCTGCAGGGGAAAAAGACATACCTCTCCGAGCAATATTTTCAGTTGGCTTGGGGGAATAATTGCTGTACTTAGAGAGGCCTCAGGAGCAAGGAGTAGCTGGATGTAGGATGCATTCAGGCTGCCACTTCAGACAGGCTTGGATGTCCCCCATCTACTACCCCATCTCCAGAAGTGATATCCCAGTTGTGCTACCTGCCCCATACTATTCCTCATGAGGGAGGGCTACCCAGGGACAGCTTGTCAGTGCCTAAGATAGAACAATCAGAAGCCTGGAGCTGCTTTCAGGGGTATTCCTTGTACTGCTCTGTTCTTCCATCCTTCCCCTTCCAGGCCCCTGCAGTTGGCTGAGCAAGCTAAAAAAATACTTTTTAATCAAAGTCTATTTCACATCTTACCTTTTTTCCTTGAAGAGCTATGTACCCAGAGGTGTGCCTGAGATTCAGAGGGGCTAAAGAAACATATTTGAGAGCCTGACAGTACTGGAAGCACTGATGGCAATTGCATGGAGAGGAACAGTACATACACACAACCTACTTGTTATTCTTATCACTGGAGAGATAGAGGATGAAGCATGAGAGGCTTCTGATGTTGAAGGGAAGGAATATCATCACTGAGTGACTGAAAAGACAAACCAGGGTCTAGGAACCAAATCCTCACCTTGCAACTCCTTCACTGCCAGATCTGCAGAGGGAACACAGAGATGGCCCCATGAAGCAGCCAGCAGATATACTGTGGAAAGTGCTCAGTTCCACTGTGTAAGAGCCCTTTGACTTTTCTCCCTCCAACAAACAAGGTGTGAGATCAAGAATCATGAACTAAGTCTCATCAGAAGAAATGCAGAACATAGGTAAGAGCAGGGCAAATGCTCTCACCATTGCATTTTACCACTCTGATGGAAGTTCACTTCCCCCCTTGTCACACTGTCTGCAGCAGGAAAAACTTTATGATGGAGCTATATTTGCCTTTATGACAAGCAAGCCAAGTCCTAGTAATTTCTTATGGGGACCACAAAGTTATTGCCAAACTTTTACACAAACTTGGTCACACTCTGGAGCTGACTTGGAATTCCCACTCCAGAAACCTAAGGTTCTGTTTCCAAACCCCTTGGCTGTTACCTTCTCACTACTCAAAAGTCAGTACAATTATACTAATTACATATATATATATACAGATATATAGATATCTCCTTTTTGTATTCTCTACACTGTAATAATAACCAGTGTCTTCTATGGACCAAGTAGTATGCTGTTAGTAGGGGTACAAACACACTAATGCAGAGATTAAAGAACATCACAGTAGGTAACTTTCTTACAAGGTTAACGATATTTGCCTTAATTTATAAAACACTTGTATGAAAAGATAGGCATTATGTCACAGTAAAAAGTGGTGGCACTAAGAATATCCCATGTTCTATTTCTGACCTTTTCTCAGCAGGTAAAAACTAATCAAGCAGCTGATCCAGGAATAAAGAGCATTCTCAGTATTTCAAAGCCAAGCATACAAGCTCATCATGCTTTGGAGGTACACAGAGAAATGGACTGGGAAGGTGCAGCCCAGCAGCATTGACAGATCATTCAGACAAGACCTGTAAAATAAAGCTGGAAGCTATCAGAGTTACCTTCTTCATCAAGATCTCTCTCAGATGCTGTGGGTTCAAATAAAACTTTCCTGGGCTTTTTGGAGTAGACTCTTGGAGGTCCTTGGTCAGGACTCTTCCTCCAGGCCTCACTGGATTCCACCTTTCCAGCTGGTAACTTCTGGGCACAGGGTACCACTGTGGTCCTCAGTGGTGGCTGGACAACCTTCTTCACAGGCCTGGATGTTCTGACAGCCACCTCTGAGCTCTGACTCTTAACCTGTGACATGAGTCCCAGCCAAATCAGCCCTGAAGAAAGATACCTGAGGCTACTGTGAATTGTATCTTACTGGGCCAGAGATGTAGTAATTGCTTTTAGACTCATCTTCCCAATGAGTTTTTAAGGGCTAACATGCCATCAGTATCAGCTGCCAAACAGATGTTGAGCAATGCAGCTATCTGCTGCTGTATGCTGTAGTCAGCTTTCAGACTGCTGGGCACAGCTAGAACATGGAAGGGCAGAAAAGCTATCTGTACTACAAATGAATGGGCTGACCATCCCACCAAGGACTATGACATTCAACACTTTAAAAGGCATTTCAATGGAGAATCTTTCTTCAGCACAAGAGAAACTTTGGCTACAGAACTTGCTTAGCCATAACTCCACTGAAAAAAATGGCAGCAAATGTTTCAGCTAGACATCAACCAGATGGCTACTGGTGAGGGAGAAGATATTAAGGAAAAAGGTGAAATAACAAGAAGATGACTCCAAAATACACATACCCCAGTAGGATCCTCCAGGTTCTGGCCAACAGGCCTATCATCTGCTGGGAGCACTGGTGACTGTGTGGTCTCTGGTACAAGGAAGGGATGGGCAGGTGTACTGCTGGAGACACCTTGGAGCAGCTGCAGCAGAAACAGTGACAGAATAAAACGCCATAAATGTACTAGTCTCCATCCACACAAAAGATGAGCAAAAACACGTCTTGCAAGGGACAAATTCCCTGCCATGGAATAACTTGCCTTTTATCTCCCACACCAACAAAACAAACTAGGAAAAGGAAAGGCAGGCACTGCAAGATGCTAAATCTATTGACTTCAGCTCAAGGTAACAAAACTACATAAGTACCAAAGACTCAGGAGAGAGTGGAAATGGAAGTCAACAGCTGTCTGCTGTTCTGTCTCCTATGACACACAAGGTGTTCTGTCAAAACTGTGTTCACAGGATAGGCCTGGAACATCACAAAGATCTCAGGCTCAGCACAGATGTGCATTAAAAGATACATGTTTGTCAGTCCTTGGAGTAGCAGAGAAGGAAAAGGTGAGCAGGGAGAGGAGGTTCTGGGGCTCAGAAGTGACGACATTTGAAACCCTGGGCAGGAAGAGATAGAGTGTCAATCCTTTTACCTGTCCATTGACAGTCAGGACAAGCCTCACAGGGTTGCCTTTGTCCATCTCTCTCAATGAGGCCATGAAAATATCTGTTCTCCAGTCATCTTCCCATACCAGAGACCTGCACAAAGAACTATGGCTTTTCAGCTCCCAAGTGACACTGGCCAGGACAAAATTCCTGCTTCCTTACTATATGATAACAGCCCAAAGCCAAAAGAGATACAACCCAAAAGCAGCCAAAAGGAATCATCACTAGAGAGAAACACCATGGTGGAGGACCAGCAGGCCTGACAAGCTTTTGGATAGCAGCACCAGAAATCAGAAAGCTTTTCCAGGATGCCCCTCCTGACACCCTGGCAGCTCCTGCTGTAACCTGCGGGTGGGCTCCAGCGTGCCGACCCGCTGTGGCGCAATGCCTGGGGACACCAGCACATCCACTGCGATGCTCGTGTCCGCAGAGTAACAGCTCCAGTCTCCCAGCCCGAACACCACCAGCTGCCTTGGCAACGGCAGAGGCAGCCAAGCCTGGAAACCCATCTGGCTGGACTGGCTGCAAGGGAAGAAAAGTGAGAGATAACAATCAAGGACTAAAATAAAAGGTGAAAAAAAATATATGAAAACGCCTGAGAACACGTTTATGGCAGGGAAGGGTGAAAGGAGAGGGCTTGTGTCATTTAAAGCTGGAACCATGCAAGGATGCAGGGAAGGGAGAGCCGCCAGGGGCTGGAGCAGCGCAGCCACGCGGGCAGCGGCATTTTCAGAGCGGGCCAAGGCATGGCGTGCAGGTGCCCCGGCCCGCGGGGGAGCCCAACCCTGAGGGGGCCCGGGTTGGACCGGACCGGGCCGCACCAGCCGAGGCGCCGCGGCGGCTCCCGCAGAGCCCACAGCACGTAAAAGGCGAGGCCGCCCTGCCGGGCGCTGCCTGTGGGCCCCGGCCAGCCCCGGCGGCGAGAGTGTAGCATAGCGGTGCACATGGCAGGGCCGCGAGGGCCCACATTAAAGCACCGCGGAGCAGCGGGGGCGGCCCCGCATCCCCCGGGCCGGCCCCACAGCTGCGGAGGGCCCGCCCTGCCCGCGGCCATCCCCCGTAGCGGCTGTGCTGGCGGCCCTGCCAAACTGCGCGGAGGTGGGGGGAGAAGGGCCGGCTGCTCAGGCCCTTCCGAAGCTGGGACCAGCCTTGCCTTCGTACCAAATTAGCCTCTACGGAATCACAGAATTAATTAGTTTGGAAAAGACCTCTGAGATCATCGAGAACAGAACTCCACCATATCAACTAGACATGGGCACTATGCATACAATCCTTCTTTAAACACCTTCAGGGATGGTGACTCCACCACCTCCCATGCAGTCCATTCCAGTATATAATCACCCTTTCTGTGAAGAAATTCATTCTAATGTCCAACTTGATCTTGTCCTGGCACAGCTTGAATTATGTCCTCTTGTTCTATCACTGGCTGCCTGGAAGAAAAGGCCAATTCCCACGTGGTTACAGCCTCCTTTCAGGTAATTGTAGAGAGTGATAAGGTCTCCCCTGAGCCTCCTTTTCTCCAGCCTAAACAACCCCAGCTCCCTCAGCCACTCCTCAAAGAACTTGTGCTCCAGACATTCACCATCTCTAGAGCCCAAGCCGCATGACCCTTTCCAGAGAGGGATAATTTGCTTGCTGATTCCTAAATCATGGTATCTGTATACATTTCTTGTAGCCTTCATGAGAAAGAGCAGGTGTAAACCTCGCTTCTCTTCCTCTGCAGTCAGGGCTCATATTGAAGGTAGGATGGTGGCAGGTACTCCTTAAACAGTAATTACATGTGTGTATATGTGTGTTACTACAGACCCTCCACTGAGTAACTGATAGTTGTGTAACAATGAGATCTGCTAAGCTTAAAACTGCTGTTGATAACACTACTAGAAGCAATGACAGGACTTCAGCAAAGTACAACATTCTCCCTATTCACCTGAAACACGGAAGAGCCACTTCCCTGGCAGAGGCAACGAAGCCTGCTGCAAGGCCTTCACAGAGCACTTCATGATCAGTGTTACTGCTGCAGCCCATCCACAAGTTATGGAAAGGGGAAGGGGAGTGGCAGAGTGGGGGTGGATGGGAAGAACTAATGTGAAATTTTGCATCACTTCCCTGCATCCCCACTGTTTTCCTTAGTTTTCCTCTTGACTATATGCCTGAGCCAAGCACTGTGATGTATCCTGAGTGCATCGTAATAAAGTAACTGTAGCACTGTTTCTCTTTGGTGGTCTTAAAATGCAATGAAACATCTTTAACTTGGCAGAATCATCTATCCTTTGAATCAGCTTGGTTTATGATTGCTCCTGCCCATCAATTGGTTTATAAAAGTGCTCCAAGGGAACATCAGACTAAAACAGAGAATTGAACCTCTGCAGCACTTGTCCGCCAAACTCAAAATGAGATAGGTGAGAAAAGATGACTCCCACTACAGGCATCATTCTTCCTTTTGACCAGCAAGTGCTTCTTTCAGGACATGTAAATAGAGCCTTTGTGGTATGATAAAGCTGATAGGCAAAGTAGCTGTGAGGAACTGTGAAGAGCAAACGCTTTTCTCTAGACAATTTAATGAGTATCTGGTAACTGAAGAGATGTTTTTAAATCCTCCAGATTGAAAGCTGAAGTAACAAAAGAGCTAGGGGATCTCTGCAAATGGAGGTGACAAGTACCAGTATGAAAAACTGGAGGGCAAAGTATTCAAACTCTACCTATATCCATTATATGAGTTTGGCTACTTGCTTGTTCCTCTCCAATTCCCTAAGTATTGAGTACCATCTCAAGAAAAATATCCCAGCAAGTCGTTTTGCAGACAAAAGATATCCTGGCTGGAACCATCATCATGAGCTGACAACAGAGCATTTTCCTATCCATTTGCATAAGTATCTCCTGTACACTGTGAAGTATATTTTGTGTATTTGCCTTTTCTTTGCTCCTAAAACGAACTGCATTCTTGTTTTGTTGGAAGGTCTGTAGTTGAATTTTCATATCAAGATATTCATATCAAGATATTGCCGTAAACAGAAGACAAAGTTCTTGGTTGCATAGTGAAAAGTTTATTTAAAGGGAGCAAGTTCCAATATATTATTACAAATCAACCAAAATACATCAAAGATAAACAATACAAACCAATTGTAGAAGGAATGCAAGCACACTATAAATATAGCCTTCATACGTGCCCTTCAGAAAGAGTCCAGTGCCACATTTTGTTAAAATATCCTCTACTTAAAACTCACCTCTTGGTGAGCACATGAAAAGCAAATAGTTGGCGCTGAGAACTCAATTTTGAAATCACAGGACATCAAAAATATTCACATCACATAGATAAGGACTGACAAACAACCATCACAGTTCACAAGAACATAGGTCTGAAAAAGATATGGCCAGCTACAAGCTGCTCCCCATCGAAAGCCTGTGCTAATGGCTTGGAGCTGTGAGTGGGAAGCAGCCTGCTTCCCTCTGAGGAGAGGTGTCCCCAGGGCATCTTGGAGGTTGCAGGGAGGCCATCTCCAGCTATTTATAATTTCCAAACACAGCTCCTAAATGTCAAGGTCATTACTTGGCAATGTCTCCTTAGCTCTGAATTTTGTGTCTGGCATCCTGCTTCTTGCCCTAGGGACTTGACACACCAGTCCAGATGGGTTTAAAACAGATAACCCCCACTGATGCATCAGAAAATTCTTCCTCTCTCCCTTCCCAATAAAGGCTATATTTAATGTACAATGATTCTGAGAAAGCAACATGTGAAATCCAGAATGGAACCTAGAAAAGCCAAGGGGACTCAAATACACCATCCACTTGACCTGATGCGTCTTCAGCTGCACCAGCACCAGTTTCAGAATAAGTAGCCAGAGACTGTCTCCAGACAAATGTGGATTATTCCCCCAGAAAACTCTCCTCCTTGCAAAATACATTTGAACCCTGCTGTTTCATGTACCTTCTAAAACTTTATTTGGTATTTACTGCAAATCAACTTCTTTAGATAAATGCCTTAGCACTGTGACTCCTGCTAAACTCCTGTCTTCTTTCACAGTCTAATTAGCAATGTATTTAACACAGTCCATTCCCAGTTTTTAATTCTGCCATTTGTGAAGTTCTCATTCTCATGTAGCCAGTGTCTACATGACATTGTCACATCCAATATTTTCCTAGATGTAAGGAGAAATAGTCTTTTCTTTTACACTTGTAGAAATTAAAAAAAAATACCCAAACAAAAAACTTCATTGCTTTGATCTCTCATCCACACTCAATATGCATAAGCACGCATCACTCACAACTCTGGATTTCAACACTCTTTTTAGAGAAAACTATGAATGACCATAAGAAACATTCTTCTATGTCTATCTGGTGTTCCTCTGGTCCTTGGGTTTAGTGTCAGCACATCAAAAGGAGTAGTCGTCTGGTGTTCCCAGACATCTGACAGCAGCATATGAAGGCAAAGAATGTATGGCACCGAGAAATTAAAATACCATTGTGCTACTCACCTTACAGCAACAAGGCAGTCTATGAACAGATTAGATCTCCAGGAACAGCCTTGAGGGACTCTCCCTGTCTGTACCTGCAAGTACCACCCCCCTGCCCAAATGAGCAGAGAAATAAGAAGAAATCTCTTGTGTTAATTACACCTATGGTTCTTATTTCAGACAAGCTCTTTGTTCCTAAGGCAACTTGTGATAAATCCTCTGTAGAGTGGCTTTAATAGGGGTAGTGAGACAAGAAGGAAGAGTATAAGCAGTAGGGATGAGCATGAACTCATTAAGGGATTTATTCTCTACCCTAATTCCCTACAAGGACAAAAGCTTTCAGCAGCTAGACTTTTAATAAGGTTTACTTCAAATTCACCTCACCAGGTCTAGCACCACAATAACTGACCCACTGCAGGCCATTGATGGAGGTTACATGCACACACAGGTACAAGGAGACAAGCTGACAGGGTAGACCCACAAAGAAAGGCATGTGGCTGCCTTCTAGACTCAGTGCATAGTAACTTGACTTTCTTAGCACCTGAAGTCAGGTAACTAAGTTCTTCCTCTTAACACATTTTCAACTTACCTGTTCATATTAAATGGGTGCCAAGCATTAATTTGCTACAAGCCTGTGTCTGACACCAGTTACCTTTCCTGAGAACATGTATTACAGGCCTCCAAAGAGTCTGAGTACATGTAAGCAGTACCAATAGTGGTCCTTGATTTAAGCAATTTTAATTCTCTGTTCTCAATAAAACACATACATTTTAAACTCCTGCTGCTACACTACATCTAAAGCAAAAAAAGAGAAAACAATGGACAGCATATTACCTTCTCTGATATAAAAAATGTCCAACAGATTAGTACCATTATTATAACTAAACACTTATACAAGGTAATTTTTATACAAGTCCTTTGCTACAGGATATATCTCTGACTGAACATGTAAATGTTATTTAGATCTAAATTATATTCAAAACAAAATGGAAAACAATTTTGTGCTTTCACAAAAGCAAACCCAAAATGCAAAAGAAGCTTCTTTCTTGATTCAGCTTTCTGAATTTCTAGAGACAATTTAGAGGGAAAGGAAACATATATTAAAAACCTATTTGAAATCTTCCTTCCACAGAAACAAAGAAGAAATTTTCCTTTCCTGAGAATTAATTTCCCTCTCTGAAGTTCAACTGCATTTAAACTTTATTTATCTTTCTTGACCCAAAGTCTAATTCCAAAGATCTCTATTTAAATAAGACAAGTTTCCATAACTGCCTAAGCCAGCTAAGCAGGATTGAATACAAATCCAGGAAATATACCAAACTGAAAAAAATTACACATGTGAAATAAGATTATTTTTTTGAAACAACTGTGGGAATTGCTGCTGTTAATCACTAACCACACAGCCAAGATATTGGATTTATCAGAAAAATAATAAAAACTGTGTATTCTTCCAAAAGAAAATTGTCACTTTGATAATGAATGTTATTTGAATACCTGAGAAACAACATACTTGCACAATGTGGAAATATAAGAAAATAAACAAAAAGAGGAATTATCTTGTACAACTGTGAAGCTTTCCTGAAGATTAAATATTCCTAAAACAATCTTGTGTTCATAATAGATACCAGATACTTCTGGGAAACTTAAGCAGTGAAACAACACACACCAAATGCTTTCAGTTCTACTGCAGCAGGCCTGTCTGTGGGCAGGTTGGGCACAGTCATTGGGATGACATTCCACATTCAATGCTGCTTTTGGGCTTAAGTCAGTGAGACCAGGTAGATGGACACAGTTCGAAAAGAATGACCTGAGCCTTATTAAAGATTGGTCCACACTTCAGAAAGCAAGAACTGAACAATAGGTTTGTCATCTACAGTGCAATTTATCTTAACAAAAACCATTAACTAATGGCCTAAAAAATGGCACATACTATCTCTATGTCAGCAAGGGATCAAACTGGTTATAAGGCAGGCCTTATTAGTTTTTTTAAAACATGACAAAATGTATTTCAAACCTTATTATGAGCAACAGACAGAAGAGGGAAGTAGCTGCAAGCTAGCAACAGGGAGGCCACAGTATAGTTTAAAATGGAGATAACCTGTTAGCCTGCAACAAGCTATGCAGCTGAGGATCAATTCTGGAATAGCTCATGTACATACAGGTCAGAGTTCCCTTCAACATAAATAAGTCCTAATTAGAAAGTGGAGTTAGTTGCCAAATAGGGCATAATATGTTAACCAGCACACACACACGGGGTTCTGCAGATCTCACAGCCAAGGACCAACAGCAGTCATAGAGTGGGGCAATGTGGTCACACTGAAGGGTCTATTCCATCTTCTTCTGTTTGGTGCCTTAGGTGCCAGTGTGCTCTCCCCTCCCACTTCTGCTTGAGCAATAGCCAGCCACCAGTGGTGGTCGGGAGGACCTGTATCTGGCTTAAGCTGGATACTGAGAAGACAGATAAGAACACAATAGGTAAGGGCCATAAGTCTTGCTCAACAGCCTAGGGCCAGTTGGGCACAAGGAAACCCAAAATACAGCATGTATGGAAATATGACTTTTTATTTCATAAATAAAGTCAATCATCTTACTCTAGATAGTGGACAGACCAGGGCCTGTTACACTCTCCTGCATGGCAGTATGCTGTGCTCCAGGATCTCCACTCGACTAGGGATGCCTCTAAGGGTTCACTTCTTGAGGCTGAGAGATTCTTTGCTAAGGAATTCTCATTAAGTGCTTAACAGCATACAAAACTTTGAAATCTTAGCTGAGATACAGGATTGACTATGCACATAATCCTTTGGATGTAAACTGCTGGCCAAGCCTGGCCCAGCCTAGGACTAAGTCTGGATCCAGACACACACCTAAATTCCCCTCAAGAAGGGAGTTTAAAAAATAAGAGGGTCCTTTCTGAACCTCATGACTCAGCAGAGGGTCTCCCTGACAGTTTTGTCTGACCCTGTCCTCTATGCAGTAAACAAGTATACCTGGCCATCATATCTTCTTAAACTATTGTCACATTTACTCATAAAATCATAGAATGGTTTGGATTGGAAGAGGACCTTGAGTATCATATAGTTCCAACTGTTTACCCATGGGCAGGGACACCTTCAACTAGACCAGGTTGCTGTACCTGCAGGGCTGTGTGAGAGAGGTTACATGTCCTGGGGTGCTATACCTGTGGGGTTGTGTGTGCATGGGTTACACCTGGTTCACAGCACTGACCTGAGTGCAGGATACGTGGTGAGGAGGGAGAGGGGAGGGGTTTGGAAGCCATGAGAACAGCCTTTAGAACATCTGGGGAGAACTGGGCATGTTTCACTTACTGCTGCATGTGGTGCTTTATGAGGCACAGGTGTCCTGTACTCTTTCAGTACTGGAGGAGTTGCACATTGCAGCCATGTCACAATCATTTCTGATGTTCTTGGCACAGCCCTGCCTTACAGCTCTTGTCTGTATTTTGTACCTGACTGACATGACTGAAGCCTGCTATCTGAATGATGTTTCCTGAATCTCTTTGTCACATTTTAAATCAGTAACTTTCATTATTCACAAACCAATACTTTAAAAAGGGTGGGGAAGTAAAATCTCCAAACAGATTTGCTTGTGATTTGCTTTTCTAACTCAACTCTCCTTTAAACCAGAAGCTATTATGAAAGGATGATGTCAACTGTAGAATGGGATGAGTAACTCAGGTGGCCTGAGATGCAGAAGTGTCTTCATAATACTCAACTGTTACTGCTGGATTTGGTTATCAGCTTTTTAAGGAATTATTTTACTATATGGGTATGAATAGTGCAAAATATAATGAAACTTTTACTGTGTTTAGAGTGTTTCTAGAGGTTTCAATAATTCAGATGTTATTAGCAATGACAGTTTCAATAAACTTTCAATTCTTTTACAAAACAGCCCATAAAAAAAATCTCATTTCTTAAAACCAGTTATTTAAACACTTTTCTGAGTCTAACGGCCTGAAGAGCTCAGAAATTTTTGAGAATTTCTGCAATTTCTATCTGAATGTGAATTATTTCACTTCCTCAGATTTTTCTGCTTCACATCAGCTGTTACAGTGCATATCAGATGGATAGATAAGAGACCATAATTTGTAAGGATACAGACCCTTTTCCCTCTTTCTCATAAGACCCACTGAAGCTGGAAAAGAAGTATAGTCCCATCTCCTGACAATTTGGCAGTGACCTTAATTCCAGCACTGACCTTATTTTCAGAGACTGGCTTGTATTATTAAAGCATTTACTAAATAAATCTGCCATTTCCCTATTGTTGATACCTTTTACTTCCAACATCATCTGTTTGAAAAAAATTATTAATCTAATCCTCTACTGTAAGGTTCCACCTGATGCAGTCTTTTAGGTAATGGAACTAAGTGAAATCCCATAAACTTGTGACAATTTGGAGTTCACAGATTGATTTAAGCTGGTACCCACTTTTACAAAAACATTTCCCTGACACGCATTGAGGGATGAACAAAAGTATTTTTTCCAAATTAACAACATTAAAAATAATGTAAGGAACAACCTAGTGAAACCTCTAAGAAAAATGTAATTCCTATTTTTTATTTCCTTCAACACTCCTGCAGAACTTCAACACTGAGTTACAACACCACCAAGTTTTCCCAGAGGCTGCAGAACAGACTGAAGAACTCTGGCATTGACCACACATGTATGTGGCTGATCTTATGCTCTGGGACATGACCAACTTCTGTATTTTATGTGCAACTTTTCTTCTGGCATTGGTCCATAGTGTTTCCTGTGTGATCATAAATAATTTTAAGGTGTTTTCCAGTGACTCAGAACTAAAGGTTCATAGAATCATAGAGTATGTTGAGTTGGAAGAGACCCATCATGATCATTGAGTCCAGCTCCTCTCTCAGAACATCCCAACAATCAGAACATGTGCCTGAAAGTGTTGTCCAAACACTCCTTGAACTCTGTCAGGCTTGGTGCTGTGACTGCTTCCCTGGGGAGCCTGTTCTAGTGCTCAACCACCATCTGGGTGAAAAACTTTCTTTATACCCAACCTAAACCTCCCCTGACTCAGCTTCATGCCATTTCCTTGAGTCCTGCCACTGGTCACAAGATTGAAGAGATCACTGCTTGCCCTTTGTGAGGAAGTTGTAAACTGCAATGAGGTCTCCCCTCAGTCACCTCTTCTCCAACCTGAAGAGACCAAGTGATCTCAGCCACTCCTCACATGCTTCCCCCCCAGACCCTTCAACATCATTGTGGCCCTCCTTTGGATGGTCTTTAATGGCTTAATAAGTTTTTTATATTGTGGGTCCCAAAACTGCCCCCAGCACTCAAGGTGAGGCTGCCGCAGTGCAGAGCAGAGCAGGACAATCCCCTCCCTTGCCTGGCTGGCAATGCTGTGCCTGATGCACCCCAGGGCAGGTTTGGCCCTCCTGGCTGCCAGGGCACTGCTGACTTGTGCTCAACTTGCCATCAGCCAGGACCCCCAGATCCCTTTCTGCAGTGCTGCTCTCTAGCCTCTCATTCCCTAGTCTACACACAACACATCAACTATGAAATGTTGTTAAACTGATGTTTTATATCAGCAAACATACTACTACTTCTCTGTTAGAAGTGAAGTGTGTCATTCCATGAGCAATATCTAAGAACCTGACAGACAAAGGATGAAAAAAAAATCCAAACACCTTACCTAAATTGCTCAGGCCTAATTCAAGTGCTGTAGAAAGGCCACAAGATGATTCTTCATTTCATTCATGAGAGGTTAAAGGAAGGAATAGCTCTCTCCAAGCTGCTAACTGAAAGAGCATCTTGCTCTTTCAGTTCTGTCCTACTGTTCTGTCTCCCTGTGCTTGACCTGCTTGAATAAGGCAGCTTTGCAGTTCCCCCCCACCCTGGTGAACACACACTTCCTTTTGAGGAAGGTGACTGGTTTCTCCCCATCTCAGGGCCCAAAGCAGCAACAATGCTGCTCCTTGTCCACTTCCCCAGAAAGCCACTGCGCTCCAAGCAGTACTCTTCCAATTTCCACTCCTCCTCCTCCTGCTCTGCTGTAGACTGACTGCTTCCTTTCTTACCATTTTGACCTACTACGTGCTCTGGAGCAGTGAATCAGTAAGCAGAGATAGTTAAAAGAAAGCTTGAATACAGAGCAAATTTTACAGCATTACAATATACCCTTAATAGGAAATATGCAGCCCTCCTATGAGAGCAAAATCTTTGGCTTTAATTACCCCAAATAATTCTGTCCATCATTTCCTCTTAATAGAAGAAATGGACCAAATAGAGGTGCTTTACCTGGATGATTTAAAAATAAAACTCAGAACTTTTCTAGTATCACCATGGAAAGTCATTTTGTGTCTCTGCAAAGAGGTATCAAAGTGTAAATACAGCAGTATTCTTAGAAAAGAGAAGAATTTCAAGTTAAAAGTGTTAAAATAAACAACAATTACAAATAAATATGTTTTAAAATTCCTCTCTGATGGATTAACTTCTCCTTGTTCAACTCAGCCACTACTTAAGCAGAAGATGATAACTAATACCATCACTAGTCACCGAAGGAACTTTCCAACAATACCTTTGCAACAGCAGTAGCAGCTGACAAACTTGATTTCTCTGGGAGCCTTTTCTTTGCTACATATGGTTGCAATACCAGTGAACCAACATCCTGCTACTAAGAACAATTTCCTCTGTATTTATTGGTTGTATTTCAACCATTTTGTATTCATTCAGCATGACAGTAATGTCTTCTGCTTCACATCTGGATTACAGAAAAAACTTCTGGTAATCACTGAGGTTTTAATCATCTACATATGCCTACAATCAATAGATAGAACATCCAATTCTTAATCTATAGAAAAGCCTTCCTATGGACTATGAGGTGTGCACTCTGCTCCCACCCCCTGTTCAAACATGAGCTGTGACTGCTATTTGGGGTCCACCTGTTGTAGCACTGCCAAGCCACTGCAGCATGGGCTGCTGCTGGCCAGCTGCACTCCCACCCACTCATATGAGTGAAGGAAGCACTGTCTGCTGGTGACTGTAGCAATGGTAGGTGATGGGGTTACCCTGGCTAAGTGACAAGCCAGCTGTGCTTCTGGCTCACTGAAGCTAACAGCTGCCCTCTAGTGATGCAGACACAGCAGGAGAGTTAGAAAAGTTATTCACAAAATAGTAACAGATTATTTTCACTTCATTTTGTACCAGCACAACAGATCAGAATCACAACCACCTGAACGTGGCTTCTGGGCAATTTCCAGCTGTGATGTGAAGCACCAGCCCAACGCCTCTATGGAGCAGACCTCCCGAAGTTTTAGAGAAAGAGCAGCTGCCTGGGAACAACCAGGCAGTCACAACTACATTTCTTCCCTGGGACAGCAGGGAAGAAGGGTGTGCAGAGAAACCAGTTAATGTCCAAAGAAGAGCTGGCAGAATTGCACCATGGTTCTGTCACACAGCAGTGCCCGTCAGGCAGTACCACGGCTAGGTGGCAGCCTGCTACACTCACCATCACCTGCCTGCCATCCTTGCCCCTTCCCTCTTCTTCAGCTAGTGTAGTAGACGTGAAAGAACAGAGTCTTATTGCGGAGCAGAGAGTAGGAGTTATCAAATTTCAGCAGGTAGATGCCCTCGCCCGGGTACTGGTGGCTGCCTGCCTGTACCTCCCGATGGCTGTTCCTCCGGTACACAGGCATGATCTCTCCGTAGCGGTTCCGCAGGTAGCTTTTGGAACCCCGTTCCACATCCCCTACAGGGGACAGTCCTGAATGGGAGAGAGGAGACAAGTAAGTAGGCCAGAACCACTACATAATCCAGAAAAAGACCAACAAGATGAGAATGCAACACAGACATGCAGCCATATGGAAGGCTTACTGTGGTAGCATTACCCAGAGCATCTCCTCTGACCTTTCCGCAAATAATTCCCACAAAGTCCAGTCTTCCTTATCATAACAAAGGTCATACCAAGTACCAGTTCTCTTGGGAATACTGATGAGACAGTATTTACTAGCCTGCCAGCCCAGTCTCCTCTCTGTTTTAGCTTACTTTTAGACACCTCACTGCTATTACACACACAACAGAAGTCATGTGATATACACTTGAAGCAAAGAGAGGCAGGAAAGCTCTTAGCTGTTACCTCATAGTGTCTGTGTCCTCAATTCACTTCTCCAAGAGGATTCCTTATAAAGGAACCTACCCCTGTTTACAGGGCCTGCAAAATTCAGACACGAACCTCCCAGATACACTGGTCACACAAACACTGAAGCCACAGAACAGGCAACATTACTGTGTGTTTCCCAAATACAGTGACACGGGTAGCAAACATTGTAGACACAGATAGCAAACATGGTAGAAAAAACAAAAAAACAAACAACCCCCCCAACAAACAACTACAAAAAACACTAAGCCCCCCAAAAAACCAGCAAAACAAAAAACCATCCCAACCAACAACAAAAAAACAAAAAACCAAAAAACTCCCAACAATAAAAAAGAAACAAGAAAACCCCAACACCTCAAAACAAAATCTTGCTGCACTCACCACCAGAAATTTCTCAGTCTGAGTATCTAACAAAAACAGTCAGGTTAAAATTTTGGACTTTAATCTTTTTATCAGCTAGAAGTTGAATGAGTGAATTCTGATTTTATTTTTCCATGTGTTCAATTTTAAGAATGCTCTTGGAAAGGACAGCCATTGACATATGCTGAAGCAGAAAGGGCCAAATGCTTTCTTATCACTCTAACCAAGAACCCAAAAGGCTGCAGAGAGAGCAAATGGGCTGACTAAACAAAGTAGATGGAAATTACAGCATCTGACAGATACTCTCAGCAACATGGCAACAAGCAACACAAATTAACCCTTATAAGATCTGCACTAACCTTCAATTTCCTCATCCTCCTCTTCATCCTCCTCATCACTGGATTCACTGACCTGAACAGTAATGGCAGTGCTAGTAACTGTGGTCCAGTCAAAATAGACTCCAAACCCAATGTCATAGTTATCCGTAGCAAACTCCCAGCAAATGCATTTTCCCTCAGGATGGGTTGGCACACGGACTGTCACCACCTCGCCTCGCTTCACCACCATCCGGCCATTCTTCTCCTTTCCCATCTTAGCTTTGAATTCCTTCATCTTCTCAGTGGTCCACATGGTGGGTGCAGCCAGAGGGGGAGGCTGAGCTGAGACAAGGGAAAATTTCACAGGCTTACATGACTTTGCACTACTGACAAACTGTTACTTGAAAACGGTGAAGCTATTTCTGGTAAGGGGTCTGCATTCTGGGGCCTGCTCCCAAAAGCCCCAGAAGTTTTTCCTCTCACTAGCCAGGAGCCCAAATTTCCAGCAGGAATAAGAAGTATCCCCAGCACAGTCTCTGCTCTTCTAGCCAGTTCAGGCACTTAAAAAATTACCCAAACAAGAGTTCTGCCTTCAGGACTCACCTTTTCTCTGCTCCCCAAGAAGGTCTGCAGTCTCCAGCTCAGCTGAAATTATATCCACAGCACCAGTGTGATCTGACTGAATCATGACTATATCCCCTCCTCCCTGAGGTACATGGTAGCTGGTTAATGGAACAGCTTCCTGCACAAAGCACATAAGAAACATTGTCACAAAGACCATCCCGGTTAAAAAGTCTCTGCCTAGATTTGAAACAACTCATTGGTAACTCAGACATCTTTATGAAACCAAGTCAGATCTGCAGAAGCTTCTATTATTAGTGTAGGCTAGCTCTGAGACACCTCTCAGCATTGTTTCCCTCACTGCACCAAAGTAATGAACTTTGAAGTCAAATGCTGCATTAGTATCACAAATTTCACTCCCCTTGGCCTCCCCAGGAGTCCTGGGCAGGTATATTTTTGCACTTGCATCGGAGTTAATTGTCACCCCTCAAGAAAGCAACAGCCTTATAGATTTAGCTAGCTATTCTTGGAAAGAATTCCCAACACACAGTCTCTCTAGGGAGAGCCTTTCAGCTCTGTGTGCATCTAGACTACAGCCACAATCAAACTGTTGTTGCTGCATCGTAGTTAGAAGTTCATCTGATTCACTAGGACTTTCTCTTCTCATATATGCAAACTCACAGGTCCTTAACTCAGTGCCACTTGCACAGGTTTTTCTGACTCTATCTATAAGGCAAACAAATTGGCTGCTCACAAGAAGAAACAAGGGACTTTCAGTTCCCTCTTCCATAAATCTGCAAGAATGAAATTTCCAGAAACACCAGATAAGAGCAGAATTATCTTGAAGTCTCAGTGAGCAAGGAAGCAAGGACTAGCTGAAGACACAAGAGAGATTTTGCAAATTAGACTGATACCACTTATCTCCCACTAATATACAGGATAAAATGTAACTGGATCTATGTTAATACTACTTTTATCTTAACACAACCCTTAGAGTCTCAGTCCCATAGCAGCAAACACAGCAGTAGGGTGGGAGAACTGTTGCTGCACTTCTATCTTTGTTCTCAGACATAAGAAACATCCATCTACCTTTTTGAGAGATCGGATTTGGTCAGGCAGCTTCTCTTCTAGTTCAGCCACTTTCTGGTCCCCCAGAGTGCCAATTTCTTCCTTTGAATGCTCTGTTGTGCCCACACTCAGGTGTGCCCAAGCCTGTGACCTTTTGGAGGAAGAGAGCAGTACAATTCAGAACTTGCACCCAGAGCACAGCCAGCAGAGGAAATCGCTGCTCTGGAACTCAAATTCAAATGAACTGAAGGAACAAGCTTCTGTGGTCAGCACCTCCCAATTGGACAAAGAACCCCTGCCCACCCCAGTCCTGCCATCTCTGTATGATTTCCTTCCATGCGAGCCACGGGGAGCAACTTCATTGGAATACTCTGTATTTACCAACCTTTAGATGGCAGAAATTCACTGCACTCACCCCATAGTATGCTGGCTCACCAACTCTATACCAAGGACAGACATCAGTAGCAACTTTTCTGCCCAAGAAAGGACAACTTCTTTTATGCCAGCTACTGTATGACATTTGCATACTCTCTCAGAGGTCAACTGGATCAGTGAAAGAATTCAATTTTGAGAGCCATCCTGAGAATGCCATCTATATAAGTGGTCCATTATGCCTTTCCTACTAGCAATCCCAACAGATACAGGGAGCACCCAAGTGTCTGTCTCTCTGCCATATTGAAATACACTCCACAGATAAGCGAGCAGTAAGACTTACAATGGGCAGCACAATAACTTAAGCAAAGAGGTCCGAGTATTGCACTGCACTGTAACAAAAGAAAGTGGACATGCTAAAACAACAAGAATGGTACGCAGCAGGAAAAGAATGGGCAAGAAAGCAAATGTCTCTGGCATTTATTCTCTGATGAGGGTTTTCTTCTAAACTATATTGAAAAAAATTGCTGCATGTTGTCTATAGCTAGACTTCTAGTCCCAAATTATAAGATGCCAGAATAGTGTCCTCTGTAATGCTCTCATTACATATGTGAAACTTCTATGAAAAGCAACCTAGTATTAAATAAGAGTAGAAATATTTGCATTTTTGAAAATCAAAACCTTCTCACAGCACTATAAAACCAATATCAACTGCCTTGCTTTAGAGGATCAGAAACATGAGAACATAGCATTAATGGAAAAAAATGCATTTCTTCAAATGTCTCCTTTCAGAAATGAGAAATATTCTCATTAGCAAGGAAACAGACTATGAGTATAGTCTGAAATAATTAAAAGTAAAATAAAATATACATATATTGTGCATCTACATAACAAACCTGAACAAGGAAAATGTGGCTTTTGTTTTCAAATTGTTACTTCTATGGCACTACAGAATTTATCCAGAAACAAAGCCATTTTTTACTTACATTCTCTCAACAGTGTGATTTCCCTTCCTAGAATTGGCACAATAGATCAGAAGGTCTTTAAGAACAACTCTAATGAACTGAATAGCAGGTTCACAAAATGGCAGCAGATGGACAAGTTAAGAAGGGACACTTGGTGGGAGCAAATTTTTAAAGGAAGAATTCTTGGACTTCTATGCTATTGTTTTCCAGTGTATGTGCATTTCAATTTAGTAGTTGCATGAACACACCTAGATGGGCTCTTTGGTCATTTGCTACCATAGGTGCACACATCTGCTCAAAAAGCTCTCCATTAACACGGCAGCTTACAGTTTGGGAATTTTTTCCTCTAGATACCACTGATACACAAGAATCTCACTGAAATATTAGTAAGAGCTACACAAGCTTTACAAGCAGACTTACAAAGATAGAGTTCAGCTGATTCGTCCTCACACAAACCTTTTGGACTATCTCCATCCCTTTCAAAGAAGATCTAAATTAAGACAAATTTAATAGGTAATGTCCACAAGTATCCATCATCTACTTTGGCTCTTTTGCTCACGCTGTATATTAATTTCTTTAGAGAAAATTAGAGGATATAATAAAAAGATGGAAGAACTCATTTAAAGTCAGAAAGTCTGATAGAGAGGTCAGCAGCATCAAACCAGGATGGCATCAAACTGCTGTTTTGGGAAGAAGGGTAGTTTGATGGTTTTTTTTTTCCTGGATTTTTGCTTTTTTTTGATGAAGCTGTGGTTTACCTACTGTAATTAACTCACACATTTCTGAAATTGTATCCTGTGTAACAAATGTATAATGACAAATGAAACTGCACTGCACAGTATTAGTGCATGTAACCAATGAAATTACTTGGCCACAAACACCACATGCCCAGGTGGTACCACCAAGCCAAACATCTGATAACAGGGTTGATCAGCAGCATTAACAGAGAGACACAGAAAACAAATGACAAAGAAAAAAGACAAAACATTGTCAAGAAAATAGTAAAAGTTATTTTCTTGTACAGCTTCCACCAGATTAACAGACAGTAGGCATGCTCAATAATTAAAGTATCCTTCAGATAGGATATAGAAAATTTCCCCTTGAAAATGTAGTAGCTCTTATAATGGATTATAAAACCACACAGGGTTCCTTTCAAGCTGAATGACTCTGTGATTTGAATAGAGCCATGAACTACACTTCATAAGCTTCAAAACAACCTTAAAGCCTGTAAAAACAGGTCTTCCCATACTGATTCCGGTATATACTATCCCAAAGCAGACAGTTCAGTCTTCAGTCCGTTCTTTTTACCTGCACAGAACAAACTGCCATATGGAAGAAGTCACAGGAATGAAACAGACTGTCATGCATGTGAGCCACAACACACAAAAAGGTTTTCCTACCCGCTCTGCGAAGTACTGGACTCCAAAGAATCAACTAGCTGATCTGCAACCTCTGTCTTTTGGGCTGAGTCTTCATTTTCTAACAACAAACAGAATATAGGAAGAGAAAGGGAAATAAATATTGGTGTTTATAATAAATACACTGACAGGAAAAAAATTGCAGCCAGCACTCAAACACTGACAAGGTCACACAGCTGTGGAACAAAGACCTGTGCCAACCAGTTTTTCGTGTTATGAGCTGTGTCTAGAACCTTGCGGAACAAAGATTTTTAATGGCCTCAACCCTACAAAAGGGAGAACAAAAACCTACGCATGTTTTTGGTGTAAAGCCATGCTCAAAAGCAGGGTTCATTCAGGAAGTACTAATTCTAGCTTTAGAAGGACAGAACAAGGCCAAATTTCATCATGTAAAGCTGAGCTGACAAAGCCCTGGAAAAAGCAATCATGCAGCAGTTCACAAAGGGCACTGACGAGATGTAAACTCCTAGGTCAGTGCTAAAAGGACGGTCTATAAAGACGGCTCCTGGTCTTCCCCGAATCTCCTGAACTCAGGGAAAGCTCTGACCCCATACGACTGCGGTACACAACCCTCTCTCGCGTTAAGGCAGTAAACAGGGCACGGATAAGTTCCAGCTTCTGCAGGTTGCTGATGCCCCTCGGAGCCGCTGGCCGGGAATGGGGGAGCTCCAGCTCAGGGGCGCGCAGCCCACAGCACAGTCCAGCTCACGGCTAGACGGGGAAAGCACAAACCTCCATCACTGCTCCCTCTTCCCGCTGCAGCTCCAGGCGCAGGTGAGCAGGTGAGTGGTGCAGAGACCATAGCCAGCCCCTCTGGGCTCAGCCCCGGCACCCGGGGCGCTGCTGAACGCAGCGGGCAACGCGCTGCCACCGCAGGGAGCTGCCACCCGGAATCACGGCTTCTTCGGCAGAAACGAGCACACCCACCACGCAAAGGAAACTCTCCCCATAAGGCCAACGCTAAACACGGGCTGCCCCCTGCCCTACCCTGCCCAGCCCGTACCTGCGGGACCCCGGAGCGCGGCGTCGCCGCCCGGGGGCTCGGAGCGAGAGCCGGCGGAGAGCGCGTCCGACATGGGCACGGCTCGGCGGGCGGCCGGAAACACCCGCGCGGGGGGAGGACGGAAACACCCGAGCGAGTGCGTGTGAGCCGGGCCGCAGGGAGATGGTGGCGCCTCGGTGCTCATGCCTCAGCCTCCCCCCTCAGCAACGCAGCCAATCAGCATTTAGTTCTGCAGAGCCGCGGGGCGCGGGTGGCATTGCAAGCTGACAGCAGGGAGGGAGTGGCGGAAGGGAGAAGGGGGCGCACCTTCAGGAAGTGATGGTTGCCACGGTAACGGGGTCCTGGGAAGACGCGTTGCCGTGGTGGCCAGGGGATGGAGCCACGCACGGGTCCCGCGGGGCCTGGAGTGGGTGAAACGCCGCAGCCTGAGCCCGAGGGCGCGAGGGGACCGCGGTCCGTCTGCCCCTTCCTGACTTGGAGCGCCGAGGAAGTGGCTGCGTGGGTGGCGCAGCTCGGCTTCCCCCAGTACGAGGTGCGGGGCTGCCGGTCCGGGCGGGAAACCCCGGCCCTCGGCGCCGCCTGGCCCGGTGGCCCTAAACTCAGTGTGTATGTGAGCGTGTGCGTATGTGAACGGCAGGGGGGCGGTAGTGGTAGACGCGATCCGCTTTTCCCTCTGCTTCCCTGCCCAGGAATGCTTCAGGGCCAACGGCATCACCGGCCGCCGCCTCATCCAGGTGAACTGCTCTAACCTACCCGCCATGGGCGTCACGGACTTCGGCCACATGCAGGTGCGCCCGGCTGCGGCTCTCGGAGCTCCCTGGGCGCCCAGCGCTGACCCTGCCTGCTGGCAGGCTGGCGGGGCTGTGGCCTCTATGCCCGGGGAAAGCGCTGATTCAGGGCGCGCCTCAAACTGGACAACAGAATTTATACAGTCATGGTTTTAGAGTATAGGTCTATTCAGGTCTTTAGCTGTCTGCAGATCTAGGGCTTCTCTGGGGCACCGTAAGTGCTTAGCCTTTCTTTAAGTGTATGTTGCCCTGTGGCCCCATAAAATTGCTTAGCAAGATGCACGCACCCTCAGAATTTCTTTTGAATAATTTTCTACTTATTGATTTGTAGAACTTATGAAAATCTAGTTAGATTTAACCTGCATCAATTGAGCCACTGGTCTCAAGCAGCAAAAGGGCCACTTGTTTTTATTTCCTCCTCTTACGCTTTGCTGGGCACAAACAGGAGCTCTGTCTTTTCCTCATTTTATGAACGTGTAATTGGTCTTTTTCCTTTCAAACCTACATATTTTCTTTAGCAAACACTGACAGTTAAGCTGAATTTCAAGGCTACAGTCTGGCCTTCCAAAGCTTCCTAAAAGTTCAGAAAATCAACAAATTGACTTAAATTTCATTACCCCTTTTCCTCCCTTAGTGGAAACCACAGAGGGACTGCATTTACAGAGCCAAATCGTCTGTTTTGCATCACAGTTTGAAGTTGCTTTCACTAGAAGACAGAGGTAGAAGTTTAAACCAAGAAGAAAGAAGAAGCTTTATGCTCCAGTGACTAGAGTATTAACACTATTTATTTTATTCTACAGTACCAAAATGCAATTTCACCACAGTTGTATCTGGTTGCACAATCTTAACTGTTTGAAACTAAATATGCCACCAAAAACATTAACTAGTGCCATGACTTTGTTTTGAGAGAAAGACATCCATTTAACACTAAGTTTTTCAGACAGCAAACCTTCATGAATATATCTGGTACAAGCAGATAGACACTATAGTCATTTGTGCTTTTCAAAAGTAGAAGAATTTTATAGGCTTTGTAAGCCTCACCCTCTTACTGGGATATAGGGATTATGCATGGTGTTAGTTCAACTGCTGAGTAGTACTAGGCCATGGGTTAGACATATCAGCTATAACCCATTCTTCCTCTCATAGGAAGAGGAAGGAAATTTCTCTAGATAAGCAATAGTCAGCCAGGACACTGCCACAAGCTTGGAAGTGAGACTGTCTCAGTAATGTTTTCTAAAGCTTGCAAGTAAATCAGGAACATCTCACAGACTTCAGTGGAACCTAGATGTTCTCAAAGGTCATGCCCTATCCTGCCAGTTATTTGTGTTTTAAAGAACTTTATTCTGAGAGAATACAAATATGCAGAGCTCTGCAGGATGTGGCCTTGTGGGTCTTTCAGGAAGTGTCTACTAGAACAGGTGAAAAGTTAAAGGCAGTTGAAACTGATACAGTTACTATAGAAATAAGAGCGATAGCATCAACTCAGTGAGACATAAACTGCAGTTTAGGGGAAATGGCAGTTTGGTAGAGAATTACACAGCTAATTATGTGGAAGCTATGCAGCATGGACAGGTGACATTACTGCTGGTTTTAATCCCACTGTACTGGTATTTTAAATATCAAAGCCACTCAAGATAGAAGTCTGGTGTTCTTATGTTATGACAAAAATTAGGGCACTACTTTTCAGAATCAAGATAAAGTTGAGGGCAAGTTTTGAACAAACACTATGAAAGATCAGTAAAACCTTGCAAATTGTATTTTGAAGCTTCAATCAAATTAGATAGTTAAATTCTCAGAAGTTGTTTCATAAACAATGGTAAGGCTCTGCTCACTCACAGTTCCAGTTCCAGGTCCAGCTGGCTCAGACAACCATATACTCATCATTTTCTAAATGAACAATACGACTTTTTGCTAATTACTTTTTACACCTTTGTGTAGATTGTTATTCTCATTATAACTTAACAAACAGTGATGATTTTGCATTAAGCAGAAGAGACTGCAGTTCATTCACCCATAACTCGTTTGTCTTTGAAGTGCAAGGATGAAAGCAGAGCTATATTTATGCCACTAAGGGACCAGATGTGATGCCATCCCTGAGAGTAAATCTGGAGAGAAGGTGATATGTACTGCTATTACAGTGTCCCATGGGGATTATGGATTCCGATCCACCTTGTGTTACAACTTCAAGCATGAAACTGTACCAAAATTCAGAGTATCACTTCTTTTTCCTGCTGCTCTGACATGGAATCGTTGGTTTTAGCTGTTTCCCTATTGTCTTAGTTTGAGAAATGAGAATTTCTGGTGTTTTGTCTTGTATTTCAGGAAATTTCACGACACGTGCAAGAGCTACTGGGGATTGAGGAGCCTCTCTTCAGCAGATCCATTGCCCTCCCATACAGAGACAGTATGGGTCTCTTTTTAGAGAGAAAGGCACCAACAGGAAGGAAGGCAGATGCCCTCACTTTCTCCAGTTTATCCAAAAAGCAGGACTGGAGCCCTATACTACAGTTCCTTCTTTGCAAAGATTGCAGACCATGATGGGAGTGGATGCTCTCCCTGCATCACAGGACATGCAGAGGCAGAATTAGAGACTCATGCTGCACTTTTGCTTTTGTAAGAAGCCCAGCAGCCACAGCCACTGTACCCTTATTACCTTGCAGATTGTTCAAGGAGGTACAGTTCCACCTTTTCACAATTACAAAAAATTGTGCACCAACACTGCAGCTCTTAGACATTTTATTTCACCAAACCCATTCCCACATTGTCTCTTTTCTGCAATACTTCATTTGCTTGCAGGAGCTAAATGAAGTGGAGGTTGTAGATCAAACTGTACCATTGTCTCTTTCACATCTGCTTCACAGCTGATTAAAAAAGACCAAAAAACAATTAGGCAAATATTTTAGGCACAAGTGATGGATAAGAACTTTCCAGATGCTCAAGTGAATAGATTTCTCCCAGGCTTCAGTGTCTGCAGATTGGAGTTGCTCTGAAACCCAGATGTAAGATAAATGGCATATACAATAACTGGTGTACAGGTGTGGTGACAGCTGCTGTCAGCAATCATAATTAAGCAAGGGGTCTAGGTGCAACATGCATAACTAATCCTTGGCCTCACCACAGAGGCCAGTAAATTATTTCCTGTGAGGCAAAACCAGGCAGGCAGTGTTTTATCATGATAAACAGTACTGAAACACATGATAGATGGTGCAGAAAGTACAAAAGAACACTGAACTAGAGAATTTAAGGAATAAAAATTTCTTTGTCGCAGGTGGATTTGGACAGAGTATCCAGTTACCTCCTTTTTCCTGGGAGGATATCATATAGTCTGTGGTGGTGAGGGTGGGATGCATTATCACCAGCAAGGAAGTAGAAGTAAGTGATGATGAAAGCTTGGCTCAACAGAAAGAGTGCTCCTGACTAAATCATTAGTATGTTGTCAGGATTCAATGGCTTTCTCAAGATCCCCCATGGGGAATAAAAAAATACAACAAAAAAAGACTGGGCCTGATCCTGTTTAATTTGTTACACCAAAGCTGTGGCCACTACAAAATAACTGTAATTTGGTTTCGTAATTCAGTTTTGTATTGAAGCAGCAACAGAAACACAGTGAAACTGAAGCAGTTCATAGCCCAAGAAGACTATGTAATAAACAAATTCAGATCAAAAGAAAAAAATATAAAAGCTCAGGCAACCAGGCATAAGCAAGTTTGCTGAGCAGTGTAGAGAGTGAAACTCATAGAAGAAAATGTATACATAGGGTTATTGGCTGGAATAGTTTAAGAGTCTGACAGTTAACAGTGCATTGCTTAGTCCCATGAAGGGGCTGGGATGAGATCTCAGCAAAGCATTCCTCATGGGCTTCATTATGGTTTATGAAGATTTAGAATCATGATCAGCATTTTCTTCTGGAATTTCTCAGAAACTGTTGGAAGCAGCTGTGGAGAATAGAGATTTGTCATCCAATACCATGCTAGACTCCACTGCAACTGATGTGAGAGATGTCTTGGTGCTGATAAGCCCATGTTGCTTTGTAAGACTGTCTCCAGAGGGTGCCTGGTACAGTAGAGCACCAGGCATCAGATGGCACCAGACAAGCTCTCTCTTTTCTAGCAGCTGGCTAAAGAGAGCCTTCCTCAGTGGCACAGCTGTCAGGTCAAACCAGGGGAAGGTTCTGGGAAGGGAAAACAAGTGGAAACATCTACTGGTAACAACAGTCCAAAGCAGCTTGCTAATAATGTAACAAATAGTGTTTTTCTTCAGTGTCTGACTACAGGACTCTTTGAGAAACCATCAGACTCAGAGGCTTGAATAAAAAGTGTTCCAGGCATCACTCTGTCAAGTGAAGTAAAACTGAGACTAATGGCTCTAAAATAGTCCTGCAAAAGCAGGAATCCTGTCCCTCAAGCAGCATTCCCCTGACTTAACATCCTCAACTGTTCATGAACTGTTCACGAACTGTTCACGGTCAATACCCCCAAGAACTGTCCTCTCTAGATATTTCCCATAGGATTTTTTTTTTTTTTGTATCCAATGCCCTAGTCTTGATCAGTTGCTTCAAACAACGCTGAAAAGTAGGATCTAGGGACCAAATAACTCAGTCCGGGTCTTGTGTTGCTAATACATCCTTTTAAGGCAATTCCTAGGACAGAGATGTGGTCCTAAGGACAACATAGAGTTCAGCACTTTCCAACCCAGCAAGGCAGCCCACATTTCATGTGAGACGAGGCAAGTTGCAAAGCAGAGACAAGCAGTACCTCAGCATTCAACTGCCTACTTTCTCCTCTTGTGTAATCAAAGAGGAAAATCTTTCCTGACGAAAGTCTTGCACACAAACCTGGGCAAGAAGGTTTTCCCTCTGCACAGATGAGGCAGCCTTCAGGAAAGCTGAGGTGAGGCAGATTCTGCCACATAATGTTGTTCAGGCCTGCATAAAAATAACTACCAGCTATTAATGGAATTTTATTTTCCTTGCAGGATCAACAAAATCAAGTATCAATTACCAGTGTGCACACAGATGTAAAGGGATATTCTCATCTCACACTGCTGTGAGGAACCACACTGATAACTAGACCTGTTTGGTTTGAAACCTCTGATCTGGGACCATTTTAGGTGAGAGATGCTAAAATTAGTAGTAACAAGTCTAATATAGCTTGTATTTTATGTAGCTCATACTAACTGAGTAAACAAAAGTCCTTGACAGGCTACATATAAAGTCATATAACCATTCGGCCATGATGGCAAGGTGAGCACCATGGGTGCTTCAAGCACACCCAGCAACGCACTAATTACAGGGGTGTTGTACCGATGTTTCAGGTCCCCTTTTGTTTTGAGTCCCATCCAGTGGCAAAACTCAGAAACTGCTGGTTCGAGTCCTGCAGAAAATCCTGTAGTGACATTCTACGGTGAAAGGTGCACTGTGAAATTTTTTTAGGCCACATGTAAGTTAGCAGCTTTTAGGGTGGTGTTTGCTCAGATGCTTTGAATTTTTTTAATTCTCAGGGAGTTGTATGTGTTCAATGCAGTATGTCAATATTTTGTGTGTGTGTTAAGAAGAATGAGTTATGTTTTCAGTCTGTCAGCATTAAAAAAAAATTGACATAGGGACACCCATGACATAAAGCTTGTTTACTTAAAAATTGTTTCCGATAAATGCATAAATATGTGAAAAGTCTTATACAGGGCATGTGCAGTTGGAATGATTTTCACTGCACATCCTGGCCAGAATAAAATAATGCAACTCACAGACATCTCAAAGATAGGGTCAGAGTTTCATTCCTTCCTGAGTTTGGTGACAGTTCCAGACTTTGAAATTACACGGTCCATTTTTCTTGAGGGCAGGGATGGAGGTGTCAAGGCTGTACAGTGACAGGACAAATGACAGCAGATGGACAGCATGTGTGACAGGAGGTGTGGGAAACCAGTGTAACCCTTCTATTACCCTGAGCAGTTTAAACTCCAGCCAGGAGGCTCAGAAATCCTGGCATGATGTCCAGAATACTTGTGGATTTGATTATGAACCGTGGAGCAAGTTATCACCTTTGTTTGAGAATCAGAAAGTCACGAAGGTTTAAGTAGTATTAGTATAGAGAGAGTAAATGTAGATTTTAAGTTTTTAGATAAAGAGGTTTTAAGGGACAAGATGGAGGAAATTGGGTGTGTCTGAACCTCTTTCCTCTTCTTCTTGCCTTCCATTTCTTTTGTAGAGTTGGCATTTTAGGATTGGTTAAAGTAGAAGTTAACTGTCCAACATAGATGATACTTATTGGGGAATAATTGTAAACATTATAGACGTAATTTTGGGTATAAAAGATAGCACCGCCCGGAGAGGTGAGAGAGATGCCCATGGCTGCGATGCAGGGCGAACCTCTGTCGGGCAGACAGAAAATGTTCTAGATAACAACTAATAAACAACCTTGGGACTGGACCACTTAAGCCCTCTGTTTTATTCTACGAATGCAGACTGAGAAAATAAGACCTTTCACACATCTTGGGGTAGCAAAGCACAAAAGGTACCCCGAGAGGAGGCAGCAGAGGAACACAGTGTCCTCCCAGGCCACCAGCTAAGCACTGTTATGAAAGCATGTAAAGCTCTGCTTCTGCAGGACAACTGCACTAGGCAAGGAGAAAAGGACTCAAAAGCCCAGAGATAGCAGAACTGACCAACCAGCACCTCTAGGCATTGGAACACAATTACCTGTGCTCTGCCGCAAGCAGGTGAAATACAAACCATTGCTAGCAGACTGGTAGCACTGTCTGCCTGCCCGCCCAAAGTGGCAGACAGGGACTTTGGTGGCTGCTCATCACTGTTCTGACATAGCAAAGAGCAGCAGCAGAGTGACACAAAGGAATAAACATGCAAAGAGCTCAGCTGCCTGGCCCAATCCTTGCAGGCTGATTTAAAGTCTTTAGCTGAAACAGCTGAGCCTTGGGATCTGGCTCATTTTCAAGATCTATATAAAGCTATTTAATAATCCCTGTTTCATCTCTTCTCTGACTAGAAAGAGGATTTTATTCCAAACATCTCCCTGGAGGACCATTTTGCCTGTCTGTCTTATCTAAGTTTATGGGGTTATATGACTTTATATGCAGCCTGTAAACAACTTCTGTTTATTCAATTAGTATGAGCTACATAAAATACAAGCTGTAATAGACTTGTTACTATTAATTTTAGCATCCCTCACCTAAAATGGTCCTAGGTCAAGGGCAATCTTATCAATTTGTCCAAGTATGTGATGAGAGAGAATGAAGAAAGGGGACCCAGACTCTCTTCACTCGTGCCCAGTGATAACAAGAGGCACTGGGCACAAACTGAAATGTGCTGGTCCATCTGAAGACACAAAGCCACCTTGTATTGTGAGTGTTCCCAAATTCAGAACAGGTTTCCCAGAGAAGCTGAGTCATCTCCAGCTGTGACGATGCTGAAAACCCACATAGCCACAGTCCTGGTCTGCCTGTTCCAGGTGATCCTGCTAAAGCAAGAGTAGACTAGATGACCAAGAGGTCCCTTCCAACCCAAATGATAAACACCAACAGAGGAAGACAGTTTGCAGTGCAGCAGGGAGGCTGGAATCCAAATCTACTCTCACGTAACCCCCTGTGGCAGCAAACTCTTCTACAAACTCTTTAAAATTAATTCATCTGTGCTGATGGCACTGAAGGTGTGAAATAAGGTACTGCTGCAAGCAATGTTGCTGCATGGTGATATGCACTGTGTTTTTCAGAATATTAAAAAAACATCCTGCAACTCATTTTGTGGGAGGTGATAAATTGCTCAGGATTAACATATAAGAATGACAATGTGTTTAGTGGGGGAAGGAAAGAAACAGTCCAAGGAGAAAGAGACAACTTTATTTACAGAAATGAAGTGAGGTCTTAAATGATGAAGCCAACAGCTGCCTGAGGAGTTGTGTTTCTGAGAAAGTGCATTTCAGAGAAAAAAGCTGCTGGGGCCAGCAGGTTTGTGTCAACTGAGAAAGGTCCCTGCTTGCTCTCCATCCAACCCATCAGGACTCTGACCACCTCCACACCAGATATTTCTGTGATAAAGGGATATTCCAAATGCTGCAGAGTGCTAGCAGAAGGATACCAGCAGAGGTTGCTCTCCTGGCTCTCTGCAGGAGTGCACACACCTCTTTTCCTAGGGTGAGCTGGAACCAAAATAGAAGTGCAACTGGTCCTTTCCCCCAACACTTTCACACAGGAAGAACACGGACCAGGTAGGTTTTACTGCAGCCACAGCCATGATTAGTGATGCCCAAGCCAGCTTGACTGTTACAGGACTGGTCAGCACTCTCTGGTGGAGAGACTCACAAGTACGATTGACACATTCCTCTTGGAAGAATAAGCCCAGGCACCACCCAGAGCAAACGTTCATCTTGCTGTGCCCAGCAACTTCCCTCCATACACACAAGTGATGCCTGGCTTACAGCCACAAAGATAATCAGATTCCAAAAAGAATCAACCCTGATGGATCAGTACCATGGTTTCATCAGCTACATTTTAGTAGCTGTCTTCAACCAGCCTGAACACCACAGTCCCACAGCCACGGGCACCCACTGTCACCGACGAACGTTGATCATGCAATGAGTAGTAACAGAGCTGCTCTGTTGGCACTGGACTGGGTTTTGCAGTTCCCTCTTTCAGTGACAAGGCAACGGTTGAACAGGCTGTTTCACAGGTGCTCAGTTCTTCCACCGGATTTGCTAAAAGAGAGAACAAGATAAGACTAACAGCAATGCTGAACACAGAGCCCTAGAAGCCAACTTAATGACTCCCAATCCCTGACAAGGACAGCTATAGCCAGAGCGTGCCATTTCTATCAGTATAACAATTCATTCCTACCCTGAATGCAACCTCAAACAGAAGATTACCTTTCCAGCAGGGATAGAAAGTATGTAGGACAGCCAAACTCCTACATCTAATCTATACCTGTTTCTGATGAGTGTCTGGAAAAAAGAGTAAGCATTTCTTACCATGTTGCTGAGAATGCTCTGTATCTTCTCTTCTTCTGCAGAGCCCCGCTCCACCTTGCACTTATATGCTGTCAGCTGGACACGATCCTTTAGATCCCGGTAGGTCTAGATAAAGGGCAAAACCAGCACCCAGCTGAGAGAAAGGGACACTTCCATGGTTAGATGCTGTCCTGCAGATGGGCAGGGCAACTCTACAGTCCCCCATCCAGTTCCCAACACAGAACAATTTCACAGGACAAACACTAGGAGCCACTCTCCTGGCTCATGGACTTCTGCTGGGAATCTTATCATTTTTCCCAGGCTGCAGGGATAAATAAACCCCACCAGGCACATGACAGAAGTGGCACATAGCAGAGAACAGAAAAGCTAGAGAGAAAAAGCAGGTCCACATCCCATGTCCTCACACAGCAGCAATCTACCTCTATGACAACATCATGGCACTTGTATTTGGTAGCGAGGTTCAACCGAGTCTCCACATCTTCCACCAGGCGCACATATTCCTGCAGCACCTGTAAGAGACAGAAGAATGCCTCAGCTCCCTTCCGCAGGTATGTCCTGCCTCATTCCCTCACCCCAGTCCCAAAACCTTTATAGGTTGCTGGTCACACAGACTTGGCCCCTTCTTTAGGGAACAAGCAACCTCAACAACACTGTTTAGGATCGCGGAGTCTGCTTACAAAGCTCAGAGTCACAGAAAAAGCTGAGTTAGAAAGGACCCACAAGGATCATACAGTACAACTTCTGTCCCAGCACAGCACCATCCCCAAGGGTCAGAACATGAGAGCATTGTCCAAATGTTTATCAAATACTGTCAGGCTTCATGCTGTGACCACTTCCTGGGATAACCTTTTCCAATGCCCAGTCACCCTCTGGGTGAAAAACCTCTTTGCAATATCCAACCTAAATCATCCCTGACACAACTTCAGGCCACTTTCTTGGGTCCTGTCACTGGTCACCCCTCCTCTTCCCCTCACAAAGAAGTTGTAGGCTGCAATGAGGTTTCCCCTCAGGTTCTACTCCAGGCTGAAGAGACCAAGTAACCTCAACTGCTCCTCATATAGCTTCCTCTCAAGGCCCTTCACCATCTTTATGGCCCTCCTTTAGACACTCTCTAATAGCTTTATAACCTTTTTAAATTGTGGTGCCTAAAAATGCACACAGGAGTCAAGGTGAGGCTGCCCCAGTGCAGAGCAGAGTAGGACAATCCCCTCCCTTGCCTGGCTGGCCATGCTGTGCCTGATGCACCCCAGGACAACGCTGGCCCTCCTGGCTGTCAGGGCACTGCTGGCTGAGATTCAATTTGCCAGTGACCAGGATCCATGGTGCTGCTCTCCAGTCTCTCATTCCCCAGTGTGTCCATACATCCCAGGTTGCTCCATCCCAGATGCAGAATCAGTCACTTTCCCTTGCTGAACTCCATTTAATTTTGGTGACTGCCCAGCCCTCTAATTTGTTGAGGTCTCTCTGCAGAGCCTCCTTGCCTTCTAGGGAGTCAACAACTCCTCCCAGTTTTGTATCATGTACGAACTTGCTTAGTATCTACTCCAATCCTGCATCCAAGTCATTTATGAGGATGTTGAAGAGCACAGGGCTGAGGTTGGAGCCCTGTGAAACCCCACTACTGACCAGTCACCCTATATCTGATGTCACCCTATTCACTGTAACCCCTCATGCTCAACTCATGAACCAGATGCTCACCCATCTCATCACTTGTTTATCCAGCTGTGTGCTGGAGGTTTTGTCCAGAAGGATGCTTCGAGAGACATCAAAAGCTTTACTGAAATCTAAAAACATTACATGGAGTGGCTTCCCTTGATCAACCAAGTGGGTTACCTTGTCATAAAAGGAAATCAGATTTGACAAGTAGACCTTTCTTCTCATGAAGCTATGCTGTCTGTGACCAATGACTGTGTTGTGTTCCAGGTTTTTCAATATCTCCCAGAATAATCTTCTCTATAACTTTACCATGCACTGAAATGAGACTAGCAGGCCTACAGTCTCCAAAGTCCTCCTTCTTGCCTTCTTGAAAATTGAGACATTAACCAGCCTCTAGTCATCTGGGATCTCTCCAGATTCCCAAGACCCAAAAAATCATTGAGAGGCTTTGCGATGACATCAGCTGGCTCTTTGAGGATTCTCTGATTAATCCCATCATGCCCCATAGATTTCCAGCTGAAGCAGCAGATCCCGCATAGATCCAGGGTCGACTGGGAGTTGACCATTTTCGCAGTCATTGTCATCCAAATCAGGGCACTGAGACCCACTTGATCCATCATCTGTCAGTGAAGTGACCATCCTCATCCTGTAATGGGCCAATGTTATTTCTACACTGCCTATTGCCATTAAAATATTTGTAAAACCCCTTTATTGCTCCCCACAGTTCTGGCCAGCTTCAACTTCAGTAGAGCTTTGGCTACATGAAATTTTCTCCCTGTGGCAAGCAGCATCTCTGTATTCTTCTCATGTCATTTGACCTTGCTTCCACACCTTCCTTTTTTGTCTTATTTCCAAGAGAAGATTCCTGCTCAGTCAAGCTGGCCTGCCTTGCCTGACTTTCAACATCTGGGAATTGCCTGCTCCTGTACCCTTAGAAGGTTATGTTTAAAAAGTGAATGATGAACCCCACTAACTGCAAAAACATTTTCCTAGGGAACCTCACCATTTCCCCGAGCAGCCTGAATTCTGTTCTCCTCATGTCCGGAGTTTTTCCTGGCACTTTTCCTCCTATCAACAGAGTCTAAAGCTACCTGGTTCCTACAGATCAGATTAACCATTGCCAGCCAGATTAAGAACAAGAAAATTTAATGTAGCAAAGAAAGGTGGCAATGCACATGGGAAAAGTGTTCCCAGACAACTTTGGCCTGCTGTCCCTCTTGCAGTCAGAGCTAGGACCCAGCCCTCAATACTACCCACTGTTGGTGCATGGGCACTCAGCTGAGTGCTGCACCCACCTGGCAGAGCCAGATCAGCAAGCTCTCCCACTTCCAGCTAGGAAGCAGGTCACCTAAGGAGTCATTCATACACCAAATCCCAACAAAAAGCAGGACATAAGCAGGGGTTCCTGGCTCACCTGCACAGGAGCATTATTCCTCTGCAAGATCTCCACCACCCGGTGGAAGCCAATAGGTGCCTTCTTCTTGGTGTAACCCAGCCAGTTCTGAAATGAGAACCAAACCTATGTTAACCCAAAAGGACAATCCCTCCAGCTACAAGAAAATGGTATTTTTTCTCCCAGTGCCAGCAATATACTTCACAGCCACCACATGCACCCCTTCACACAGTGTCTGAGCACAGGCTGGCTGCAATCCCTTTGGTAACAGAGCTCAGGGGCAGCCTCCCTCTCTGACCTTGTTGCTGCAGCCAAATCAGGCCCAGCAGAGGAGGAAAGTATTTCGACACCCTGCAGCAGAGGTGCTGGGCCCTGCTGAAATAAAACCAGTCTGTCCAGTAACTCCAGAACAAGCCAGCTATCAGTAGCAGACACCAGTACTTGGGACTGTGTCCCCAGCAAGGCTTTCTGCAGCTTACCTTAGTAGTGAGGAGGGCATCCACATCACCCCAGGCCCGCAGCTTGGCACGGGCAGCCAGGGCAGTCAGCACATACTGCTTATCAGGAATCTGCAAGGCAGAAAGCTGCAGTAAGAACAGTAGCACAACTCAGAAGACCAGTGTTTGCTGGACAAGAACGGCATCTGCCCCAGCCCTGTCAGGACCCACACCAACACCTAGGCAAAGAGTCAAGATGCTGCCTGATGCCACACACAGCACTGCAGAGAGTAGTAAGTAGGGATTTGCAAATGCTGCTGCAACAGGGTACATCCATTGAAAGTCTCCACAGAGCTCCCACTGGCCTTTCTGAGACTCCAGAAGGGCCCTGCTCAAAAAGGATGCCATGGCACCCTTAGTGTTGAGCCCCTCAAATTCCTCCTACTGAGACCCCTTCATTATATACAGTTAGTCTGCACATATTTTCAGCTAGTGCTGCCGCAACAGGGGAGATTCACGCACCTTAAATGTTTTCTTCAGGTTGGTGGGGCTGCTGAACATACCCTAGAGAAAGCAGACAAGTCAATGCAAACACAGAAGGGCAGGCCACAGCAGGAGTTCAGACAGCTGTTGTAAGGCATTGGCCTTGTACAGAGTAAATCTTCAAGATTTTATTGCTTTTCGCTCATGCCAGTGCTACAGGAGGAAGAAGCTGGCAGAAGAGAGCAGCTATCCCACCCCATTATCTGTCCGGTCTGGTTTCCCTACATCCTCAACTGGTGCACCTCCAGCACTTCCAAGACCAGTACCACACACCTCAGCCTCATGGGATTTACAGTGGTTTCTAGGCTCCCTGAAAAACTGTGCCAGGTTGAATGTCTTGGAGCACAAAACTCCAATCTGGTGCCACATGACAAAGTCTCTCTGAGTGATTAAATATGACCTCTCTTTCCCTTTCTTTCCTTAACATGCCACAGTTTGACCACCCCACATCTTGAGGGCTACAAAGATGAGATGCAATCTTATTTTCTGCCACATCATCCTCACCTCAGCCTCTGTGTAGTGGTAGAAACAGGAATAGAAGAGAGTGGTCACTAGTGGCATGTTGAGAATTGAAGCCTTGCGAGGGTATTTCCGAAATAGCTCTGACTGCCCAGCCATCTCCAAGTGCCGATCATTAGCCTGTGGAATCAGGAAGACAGACAGGGTGAACATGAGCCAGGACAACTGCCTGTTTAGCTGTGGGATAGAGACCTAGAGAGAGTGTTGTGACAGCAATGTGCAAGCATAGCCCCAACATGCTATCAAGTCTCAGATCTCGTATTTCACATGTGCCTGGCACAACAGCCTGAACAGCAATTACAACTACACTAACCAGAGCAGGCTTGTTAGATCCAAAGTGGTCTAAGTTAGGGACAGCAAGAGATCTCACAAGTAGTCCCAGGCATCTCCTGACCAACAGAGAAGATTTCATACCTCAATGATGATCTGTCGCTCCAACAAAGTATAATGGTCTTGGATGTGGGAGATATCCTCAGCTGAAAATGGCAGCCTGGCCAGACATGAAAGAAAGAGATACTGTGATCAGCTCCTAGGCAAATAATTTTTCATTTACTACTAAGTAGACTTAGAAGAATTTTTTTTCTACCAAACAAGCTCATATTCTTCCCAGCTTGAATGGCTAGTGGGTACTCAATTCCTGACCCACTGCCCTTTCCAGCTGGCTCTCTCCTAGACAGGCTCCACAGAAAGAAACATTATGCGGGACCTCTCATAGAATAACCTAAAGTGGATGCTACCAACTTCCTCAAGTACTCAGGCACCCAGATTTTCACCTATTATAATCTGAAGGGTGTATGATCAGAAAGTCTGTTGAAGCTTCCTTCCTATTACTTTGCTGAATAAACAGCAAAAGCTGCTGGACTAGTGATCACCACAAATGATTCCTCTCTGGTCTACACTGTATCCACAACTCTACTCCCACCCCCCACTAAGTGAAAACCAACATCAGCCCTCAAACCACATAGCCATGGCACTGGCACAGAGGTCTAATTTTCTTTACTACCATCTTCTGTGAAGAATCCACATCCCCCCCGCTTCTGCATTTTTTTCTTACCCAATGCAACCTTTGAGAAATTCCCTTCTTTTTTCTACATCCTGGATGTTCAAATGCTCCCGGTACTGAGACAGCTGGAGGGAGAGGAAAAAGAAGCAGTCTGTTCTCATGGATTTGGGAGATACAGTATTCCAGAGGGTGAAATGGGGACAAAAAGCTTTCACCTGATTCCCATACACTCTACAGCCAACCTCCCCCTGCCTATGCATATGTCAGAATACTCACAGCAACTTCCTCAGTCCTGTCTAAGAACCTGCAAAAAGGAATTAAGAAGCATTAACCTGGAGGCAGGTCCCTAGCACTGTGCTCAGCCCTGCCACAAGATGGATCAACAGCCTCACCTGAGCAGATCCAGAAGGAATTTCTGCTCACCCGTCTCTCTGAGGAGATGGATGAGATGGCACAAGGCCACTTGCCGCACCTCCAGCTCCCGAAACAAGATCTCTGCAGGGGAGACAGTTTATGTACGGGGGGGTAAAGTAAGATAGCACTACCAAGCAGACATGACTTAGCACAGTGCATGGAGTTGAAAGTCACTGGGAGGATTCAATTACCCCATTTCGAATCACAGTCTTGGAGGCTGGAGCATAGAAAAGCCCAATCACTGGGCTAACATGGGCTACCTCTACAGATTAATTTTCATTCATCCCATCAGCATCACCTACCACTGCTTAAAGGTCCTCTCCGGAGCCTTTGTAGGCATCACCATCCAGCCCCCCCCCACCTCCCACATTACACTTGCTACAAAAATACTTAATGCTTAGAAAAAAGCAATACCCCAGATGCTCTCTTTGTAACTTGCACCCAGTGAAATAATTACCCCTCTGTCCTTCACTGAAACATACTACAGAAATCCCAGCCCCAACCACACTCACCTCTCCTTAGCGTCCGTTTCAGGAATATCAGGACCTGTGAGCACAGAGAGACAGCTCAGAATTAAGACAGACAAACAAACAGCACACTGGTCAAGGCCTAGAAAGCTTTTGCAAAGGGCCTCTGAAAACACAGCTCTTACAGCTGTGTTTTACTGAACTTAATTCTGGTACCCACAATGCCCAGGGCAAGCAGCGAGCCTGGGCCACAGCTGCCTAGGTTCTTGCCTAAGCTCCTACTCTGGAGTTTAGATGAGTGAGACCAAAGTTTACAAAGGAAAACCTTTCCATGCAAAATCCAAGGAATTAAAAGACCTGGATGAAGGCAGCTTTGACACAATCCCATTTCATTTAAAAGCCAGAAAAACTGGTGAGGTCCCAGATCTTCCGTGCTGGAATGAGCAGATTAAACCTTAACCTTCAAGAAGCAGTTGAAAAAATCTGTAAGGCTGATGGATCATATTCCTTATTATTAACATCAATTCTGCAGAGTGGCAGGAAAGACAGCAGGAATACAGAATTTCCCTTAGTCTTAAGCTTTGACACTTTCCAGTAACCGTTTGGTTTGAACTAAAGAACACCCCCCAGTCTTGCAAGACTGGGTGGCCAGCTGACTGCATTCTCATAAGCACTCTCTGTGGGGCCACCCAGAAGTCCCAGCCCTATACAGCCCAAGCAGGACTCACAGCTGTAATAACATTCCCATCATGCCCTGCCACAGCTTCATCCAAGAGCACCAGCTTGTCCTGCAGGGACCGAAATCTCTCTAGAGAGCAGACCTGGAGATAGAACAGGAAGAAGTAGGCATATGGGACATGAGACAGTCCTCAGGCTGAATCCAAGGTATTATTTATTCCTCTCCCATACGCCCTTTAGCAACACGCATAACTGCCCTCCCAATGAGTGGAGAAATTCTCATCTAGCTGAAACCACATGCTGCATAATCCCTGGAAATCTGTCCACAGGGGTTGCAGTCAACTCTCATTACTGCCCAGTCTAGGACAGCACACAAGGTACATTCAGCACAAACACCCTTGTAACAAGACAGAACTTTCCTGTACACCACAAACCATGAGCCCTGACAGTAGGAGGGAACTCTGCAGGCCCATTTTCACAAGGGAGACCAGAAAAGTAGAGTCATAACTCTTTCTCCCTTCTTCTTACCCCATATCTGTGGCCTCTCTCAGCCTTTAGTTCACCTCAGCCTTTGAGGAGACACATGCAGAGTGAAACCACATTCTCCCTATGTATTTAGCGCACACTGAGGCAGCTGAGACTAAGATTACAGCTCCAGTGAAACCATTTCTGTCTTTCTCCCTCCATTTGCCACCGAGAATAAAGATAAAGCCTCAACCCCTCAGATTTTTAAAATAAACCCAGCCCCAGGAAGCAGAAAGGGTAGAAAGGGACACAGCAGTACAGATACCTACTGTCAGAGCCTTGCTGAGGGGACAACTCAAGTAAACAAAGCAACAAAACCCTGAAGTTCTCCTGCTGCTCCTGAGCTAGTGTGATTCCAGCACTGCCACCTGGCAAAGTAACAGACAGGCAGACCACCATCCCTGCTAGGTGTTGCAAGCAACACAGATCCCCCTCCTTGCTCCCAGTACAGCCAGGAGCACAGGAAAGTGTAAAGCATTTTGGGACCACCCACCCTCCATCTCTTATAAGCAGGTGGGAGTGCAAAGTCCTTACCTTGCCCCTCTGCATTCGCCTGACTGTATCTTTCGGGCTCCAGTCACTGCTGTAATCCTGCCAAGAGAAAAATAAAGCACTCTTAAGCCTCAGATCACTTCAGCAGTCTCTGAGCTGCTTTCCACTTCTGCTGCATCAATGATGGCCCACATGTAGCTACTCACATTCATCATTCAGCTGCTCCAGGAAAGGTGTTAATAGGATGTATACGTACATTTTTCAGGTGCAAATGCTGAGCCCTCAGACCCTGCATATACTGGTGTGGAGGGAAGCTAAAGGCTCATATGATAACACATTTTATTATTTATTATTTAACACTTTTTATTGCCTCAGTAGGGTCCGTAATCATATCCTTTTTAAGAAGTGCATTGCATCAGGTTGTTCTCCTTGCAAACTATGATGCTTTCAGGACAAAGTACATGCAAAACAGACTAACCCAAAACTGAAGGGCTAGGAGTCAGTTTCTTATTACAATTCAGAGAGACTTCTGCTGGTGAGCCTTCCACAGCAGTGTGGACAGCACAGGGACAACAGCCTCAGGCAAGCACCTGGGGAGTCGCACAAGACAAGGACAACGTGACAAGGGCATTGAAGCCTGGAGGAGGACCATCTTAAGGTAATATGCTACCACTGCTCCAACGACCAGAATTTTCCCCCTGCAGCAAGCAGACACTATGAACTGAAGCACTGGATAAAAAGTGATGGTGGCCTGAGCCACTGCTAACTCAGACACCATAAAGTCATCTAGGTCTCTGTGAGGCACTCAAGCCAGTGGTTGCAATTCAGCTTTCTGCCTCAAAAGGCCCAGAGAAAGGGAGAAACAAGAACCAGCTCTGAGGACACTGAATTTTAAATCCATTGAAGATTTATTGAAAGTCCAAATCTAAGGATGAAAGGTCTGACCCAATCCTATTAGGGGACCTCTGCACATGAGTCTCTCAAAGCAGTGTATAGCTGAGCACCTAATATCCTGAGCACCAGGGTTCCCTCCAGCACCTCTGGCCAGAGGCAGCTTCTCATCCTGTCACTGTCAGGACACCCATCAAAAGCTGTCACTAACTTTCCCTTCTCTGTTCTACCCCGCTTACACCACTCCTGTCTGCATTTAAGAGGCTGTATAATCCTTCTCCTTCCTGTTTCACTTCTTCTGCAGGCCCAGAACAGAAAGCAACAGGATGGTCTTGTTTCTCCTGCTGTGCTTTGAGAAAGTCTACTAGGTTATCTTATTAACGGCTAATTGACAAACACCAACCTGGGGAGCACCACATGGCCAAGGACAGGTGGACCATGACCCCTAGCAACTCAAGGATGCAAGTGCCAGCTACTGGAGGAGACTGGGGTCTGAGATTCAGCTGCAAAACAAACCAGATGTCTAAGACCAGCTACTGGAGGGACCCATAGAGTGTGTGAATGTTCACTAACGGAATTGGTCAGACAGAAAAGAAGCTCAGGATCAAGCTTGAGTGTTTTCTATATGTGTCTATTCATAAAGGTGTTGGTTTCTGTCTGTGTTAATCCATGCAGGCAGCTGTGTTAGCATTGTGCATGTCTGTATCTGTAGGGAATATGGGCTCAGTCCTGTTACTGCCTGGACGTAGGGACACAGAACCATAATCTCACACGTAGTAAGAGGAATCCACACATTCCCAAAATACTCTAGATTCTCCAACACCTATCACTGCATATCTGGTAGGCAAACAACCCTGCCAACAGGAACACTGCCTCTGCACAGCTCCCTCTGTGTTGTCCCAGTGATTCATGAACAGGAAATTTCAAAATGTTCATATTTAAAAAAAATGTAAAAACCACACGTGATGCCAGTTTATCTGACCCAGCATGAGAGCAACTTACAGGCAGAGCACTATTTTGAAATCCTTTCCACAAAGACTGCTGGGCTATTTATTAAAAGGAGTAACCAAAACCAAGACACCCAGCAAAGCTCCGTACTTCTGAGCAAAAGCAGAAAAATGCTTAAATTACTGCAAGGCTGCATTTTGCAATTCCCTGTCCTATTCCCTGAATTGCCCTCTTCTGTCTGAAACAGCAATTAATCACTTCCCATGAAACCAGTAGAATATGAAGTTCACTAACCTCAGCATACAACAAGCACAGGCTGCTCACCTTGTACTCAGCTCTCGGTCTGCGCAGCTCTGGGGCATAGTTTTTAACTCCCGTGTCAGTGAGGGCTGAGAGGGAAAGGTACAGATGAGTAGCACATGAAAATCCTGATTCACATTTGCTTCCAAACCCATCCCTTTCTTGGTTTTAATGGTAGAAGACCCAAACTTAAGTACCAAATAGCAGTACAGCATTACTCTAAAACAGTTGTCAGTTGTACATTAAGTAACTACCCCAAATCATCATGCTAATTCTTTAATTACTTTGAGGAAAGAACCATCCATGATTAAACTTTTAGACAGCATGTAATTCAGTTTCCCTTTTAGCATCATAAGGCAGATGACACTTCCCTTTTTTTTTTTTGAAATGTTTTGTTTCATGTAAATCTGCACCCCTCCCAGAATGAGGCAGGGATCCAAAACTTACCATCTGAAAGGGACTGGAAACTTGAGAGTTTGTTTCGTCCTGAAATAAAAACACTGATAAGACACTGTCTCTTCACGAGCAACATCTCCTGCACAGGGAATATAAGACTAGACTGCAAGCCAGTTTACTGCAGCTATGCCACTGTAGAACAAGCCACCCTGCACAGTGATTCACACTACACCAGCACAGCTGGGGCTCTCCTGCTTACATTCTAAGGCATTGAAACTGTCTGAGGCATTGCAAACCATATCACACTCCATCCCCACCTGCTCTCTTGGTGCTGAGGCCAGGAGAGATTAGAGCCTGAATTCACTCATCTACCTGCAGAGCAGAGGCTCAAGCACATTGCACTGCAACACAGGCCATGGCAACAGGGACAGCTCCATCTACCAGGGCTGCAATTTGGATGCCTTTCTTCATCACTTTATTGTCAAAGTTGAGAATAAAAAACATTCCAAAGAAAGAGAGCCAAAGTAAAAGGTGTTTTGTTGGCTGGCTGTGAGAGAACAGAGCTGAACTCCTGCAAGCTGTGTATGTTTGCCCATGGCCTGCTGCACAGCTCCCCTGTAACCAGCCACGCTGCCACTGCTATCACGTGTTTGCTGAACCAATATCAAGAGCAGCCAGCTAAGCTCCAAATAAAGGATAATCAATCTGTCTTCTCTACAGAACTGAAAATCAAATGAGGGCTACGTGGGTCAAGCCAGTCCCTTTGCAGCCTGCTCTTTTCCACCAACCAAAGTTTGCCATACAGTGCTGTGCTCTACCTTGCTTTCTTTGGAACCTGGATTTTAAGAAGCCATAATCTCCAAAGCCCCTTCCCCCTCCGCAAAAACATGTGATCTACTGCACAAGATAGTCTTCAATTTCTGACCAGTGAGCAATACACTTATACCCTGAGAAGAGATTAGAGCTTCCCTATCTTGCAATAGACTTCAAATAAAATAATTTACATAAGATAACACAGTTGCCCCTTAACAGTCTTAAGGAAAAACACATTTGTCAGTATGGTATATAATGAACCTCACCTTTGAACAGGCTGCTTAGGGAGTAGGAAGAAGCTTGTTTGGGAAGAGCAGCATAGGAGGAAGAGCCCTTCTGTAGGCTGGAGTCTCGGCCATCCAGGGAGCTAGTGCTGCCAGAGGCTGTCTCTTTGATTGACCAGGAGATACCTGTGTGCAGACATGTCATTTTTAACCGAGAAACAGCCTGTAAAGAATGATCTTCTGGCACAGCAGAAACATTACCAGATGTCTGCTGGTCAGTTCTGCACTAGCACATCTTGGTAAGTCTAACCCTCAGCACTAAGTAAACACAGTGCATCTCTCCATGCAGAATTCCACTCTCATGTAATGCTGCTTGTTAAACAAAGGCATGTTGTTGGTTTCAGCAACGTGGTACAGCTGGCCATGGCTTGTGTAAAAGGAATACACAGACATCCCTACCATTTATATATTGTTGCACAGGGTAAAGCATAGTCCCTGCTCCAAAAGTAGAAAGCAAGGCAGAGTCTCTGGCCTACCTCAAATTGCATGCCTAAGGGCATGCTTTCCTGAACATTGAAGACTAAGATAGTTTTCCTTCCCATACAGATGAAATAGCTCTCATTGTTGCCTCTGCTGGCAACAATGCCTAGGTCTCCCTCCTGCTTGTTCAATACAGTTTCCCCTTGTTTTCATACAGCTACACAACACACGTATTTTAGGATCAAAATGATAGACAAAAAACCACAATAGGTAGAGAGATCCTGGGTGGGAAAAGAAAGCAGAGGAGCTACAGCAAAGGACAAGAAGATCAATCTTTGAAGAGCCTTTGTGTGAGCCATATATAAATTTTCATGGTTTGACATTGGCTAGCGAGTGTCACAATTCTGTGGGTCATGAACTCAAAAGCACAGCACACAGCATTGTGTGTGGGCCATGAGCTCACTCCCATCATCACTAGAAACACAACTGCTTAATGTTTACAGCTCCCTTTCACATTTCAAGCATAAGAGTCATTTGATAAACACACATTAAATCTTGGATTGTCTGCTTAAAGTGCTGAAACACAGCAACATTAAATAGTGCCATTTCAGGCAGTGGTGTGAAGGAAATGATCACCTAGAATCTCACAGACCACCTGAGCATGATGAATATCAGTTCATAACCTTCAAAATACCTGCTCTGAGCTCGGCTATATATTAGAAATAACACAGTGAATTCCCTCCACTTGTCTGCACTCCTCTTTTTTACACAATTTCGGCTTCTGCTCACCCTCTTTTCAGTGGATCTTCTTAGGTAAGTCAAGTAGCTCACAATGTGACCTGAGAGACTAGAATCAGATTAGATAGCAAATAATACTCCTGACTTAAGCAGCAATTTTAAACCCTCTCTGTCTCAAGGACAATTTGTAGTATTTCTGCACTTACTTCCCACAGGTTCTCCACTCCAGCTGACCCTCTCGAGGTCATCATCATCATCATCGACAATATCCCGAAGGCTGTTCACTGCCCGTTTGGATTCCTTTAGCTACACACAAAAGAGCGACCTTCCATAAGGACCGTCAGAATTGCAGAATACACTTCGTTTCCTATCACCATCAAACATCTCCCAAAGAACTTCGAATACAGCTTCTTCAGCTTTTATTGCTTCTTCTCGGGATAGTATTTTAGTCCCGTAGGTGTGCAGCAGACACAGCAGCCCTTCCTCACCACCGGGAACCCCAAGGACACCTACACGGACACTAACAGCTCAGCCAGCGGGAGATGCAGTTTGGTGCGTGGGCGAGGAACCACGTCCAGATTTCGGACTACTGTGGAGGGACGGGAGCCCTCGGTACCCTCCGCAGTGGGCAGGAGGTGACAATCCACCTACAGAACATCAACTCTCCGCGATGTGCAGGTCCGAGGCCTGGGCTGGCTACAGGGGCTCACTCGGCGAGGGTGTCTTACCGGCGGTTCCGGGGTCAGACCCTCCCTACCTGCGAGAGCTCATCATCCTCGTCGTCGAAGGTGAAGGCCCGGAACTTGGAGCTGTGCCAGTACTCCTCCTCGTCCGCCCGCGCCCTGCTCATCTGCAACGGCACCGCGCGGTTGCCTCAGCAGAGGGAGGGAGCAGCTGCCTCGGGGGATATCACCACTCCCGCCCGTATCCCTGATCCCGGCCCCACCGCCCGTGGCCCCTTTCTCACCTCGTCCCCCCTCCCGCGCCAGCAGCACCGCCGTCCTCACGGCAGGGTGGAGCGCGGCAGCTGCGCGCGGGGCACGCCGGAACGTGTAGTTCTCCCGCTGGACGCGGCGCGGCCGCTTCTCGTTCACGCACTACGAGTCCCGGCGTGCCCCGCGGACCGCATTGACGTGCCTTCGGACTACCAGTCCCAGCGGGCTGCGAGCGCGGCGGCGGGGTGTCTGGGCCGGCAGCCGGGATAGGGGCTCTGGGAACTGTGGACTGACTCCGAGAGCTGTGGGTCGGCCGGGACGGGACAGGACAGGACGGGACCGGACCGCGAGTGCCAGCTCTAGCTGCCTGAGTGGCGGCGAAACCAATTAGCGGGGCGGAACCAATAAGCCGGGGTCGCGCTGCGGGGGGGGGCGCGCCGGAAGGGCCCGCGACGGGCGGAAGGCGGGAGGCGGCGCGGCCGTTCTAGCAGCTTCCACGGGCGCTCGGAGCGGAGGCGGCAATCCCGGTCCCGATGGCCAAGTGGGGGGAGGGAGACCCACGCTGGATCGTGGAGCAGCGGGCGGACGCCACCAACGTCAACAACTGGCACTGGTGAGCGGGGCGGCTGCTTCCAGACCCGCCGGGAGGCCCCGGGGCGGAGTGGGCTACGCAGCCGGAGTCGCGGGCAGAAGGGCCACCCCCCGTCCCTTTCTCGCGGGCTGCTGTTGAGGCGGGGGTATCCAGGCTGATCCTCTGGGGCTGCCCCCGGCTGCGTGCCTGTATAACGGGGTGCTCAAGCCGAGGTGTGCCGGAGGAATGCGTGAAGGTGGCCTGGGGAAAAAAATCTCTGTGTGTTTGTGTTGAAGAGGGGCAGGGAGACAAGATTGGGGAACACTGGATAGCCGCAATATGCACTGTCAGCGTGGCCTGTCCCAGATTCTCACTCTTCTCGGTTTTCCTGCAGGACGGAGAGGGATGCCTCCAACTGGTCCACGGAGCGGCTGAAAGCTCTCCTCCTGCCTGTCAGGGTGGAGGGTGAGGAAGGGGCCTGTGAGGTGACAGAAGTGAGCAAACTGGATGGAGAGGCCTCCATTAACAACCGCAAAGGGAAACTTATTTTCTTCTACGAGTGGGTTATCAAGCTAGCGTGGACTGGTGAGTGGTATGCACCCCTCCTGTTTCAAGGTCAGATTTATGTATAATATCAGGGGTAAGGATGGTTATCTCGTTTGGGAGATAATAATAAAAGGAAATATTGTGTTTTGATACAATACAAGTTTGCTTTGACAACAACCAGAGTAAGAAAGGTTGATCTGAACAATATAATTATAATTGCAGGAACCTCAAAGACAGGGGTGAAGTACAAAGGTTATGTGGAGATTCCTAATCTTTCAGATGAAAATGACATCGATGAAGTTGAGGTAAGCAAACAGGAATACTCACAGCGTTAATATTTCCTTCCTTTCTTAGAACATTTGTGTAGAATTTTTTACTGCTAGGGACTGCTTAAGTTAATAGAATCAAAGAATAGTTTGTGTTGGATGAGATCTTTAAAGGTCATCTATTACCAACTTCTCAGCCTGGCCATGAGCAGGGACATCTGTCACTAGATCAGGTTACTCAGAATTCCATCCAACCTGGCCTTGAATACCTCCAGGGATGGAGCATCCACAGATTCTCTGGGCAACCTGTTCCAGTGCCTCACCACCCTTAAAGAATTAGAATAAAGAACTTTTTTCTAACTTTTAATCTAAATCTTTCCTCCTTCAACTTAAAACTGTTATCTTTCATTCTGTTACTACACTCCCTGATAGAGAGTCGCTCCCCCATCAGGTTGTGTCTTTATCAAATTAATTCCTGTCTTCTAGATGCAGGGCTCTGTAGCACTAGAAGGCATGCATGTACTGTACTGTAGGCTGAGAGAGATGAAGTGAAAGATGAATAAAACTGCAGGGCTGTTTATGAAAGTTTAGGCGAAGTCTGTTATGTTGAATTGAGTAATAAAAAAACTGTGCTCATTTGTCCTTGTTAATCAGTGCTTGTCTTTGTTGTTTAGATCCTTGTCAGCCTTGCTAAAGATGAGCCTGACACTAACTTGAAGACCCTGATGAAGCAAGAGGGTGCAAAGAAAATTAGAGATGCAATAAAAACTTATATCAGCACTCTCAAAACGGGTATGTAACTGAGAAGAGGTGTTATGGGAACCCATATGGACTAATTCTAGAGAAGGGATGGGGGTAAAGAGAGGAGTTGCTCACTCCATCTCAACAGAAAGGTGTCAGAGCAATAAGAGTAACTGGGAAGAAGCATTTCTGGCTCTCGACAGTATAGCAAAGCCCAGAAGGATTGGTTTTGGTGATAACACAGTAATAAACAGTAATTTTGAATTTATGTTTTAAAACTGAGAATGTCCTTAATATCCTGAAGCTGTAGAGAAAATGAAAGCCAATAAAATATGTAGGTTACTCCAGTGACATAGTTGCTGCCTGTGGCACAATCTGGCCTTCAGTTTGCTTACTCCCTTGGAAGGTGATACCTTCCCCAGTTTGTTTGTTGGGTTTTTTTTTCCCCCTCTTGCCACACTGGTAAAGATATCTAGTGTTACTTGGATTTTAGAATAACCGATATCTGGAAATTACTCTGCAGGTTTTGTTGGTGTCTTTTAATGAGCTGTCTCAGCATCCGGATCAAATTTATTTTTTTAAAAGTTAAATCTGGGTCCAGCAGTTGGAGTTAAATCAATGTGCTTTGGCTGAGTTTGGCTCAAATACAGGTTGGGAATGCTACAGTTGCTTTTTATATCCATTTACCTATATTACACTACATGTTCTAGATATGCTGGGTACAAACCACCACTGATCGCTGTTTTTCCAGGATCAAAATTCTGTACTCTTGTTTTCTTTTCAGGCACTATAGTGTTCAGGCTGGGAGATGCAGTCACCCAGTGAAAGATAAGAATGCTAGTCGGAAAAAACTGTATGATCTTGTGGGCTGCAGTAAATGAGAATAAGTGGGAACTAAGTATTGCAGGATACAGGTTTATGCACGTATGATAAAATTCTGCTTTGTAGTGGGATTTTGCTACTCTGAACAGATGAAGAAGAAAAAAAAGGAGCAGAATGTTGTATAATTGGTAAAAACAGAAATGACTGAGCTGGAGAGAAAGCAAATGTAATTCTGAACAAGGCTGAAGGTTCTGATGGAGTTAAAAAAGTGTTAATACTGCTGGACAGGGCACTGGCAAGGCTTGCCTGGCTTTCCATGTGTAGTCCTGGCATCTGGTGTCAATAAACATAACTCAAAGAGGGAGTTAGAAGTTACTATTGTTTGCTGCAGTAATTCAAGAAATGGAAGAACCACTGTGAAAAGAAATGCAAAAACTTGGTTTGGTGTGTCTAGGCCAACACGCAAAAGTTTTTGAGGTGTGATTGCAATTTATATTAGAGAGTGAGAGAGGAAAAAAGCTATATAAGTCTAAGGCTAACCAACATTAATGTGAAAGCGGCATGTGGAAGATGCTATGTCTAGGCTGTGAAGAGGAGCTAAGTTCCTAATTGTTAGCATAGGCAGGTTCTGACAGGGCCTTTGGTGGCGAGTGGTGAGGGAAAGAATTATTTGCTTATAAAAAGAGGTCTGTTTACTTTTTCTGATAACTATTCAAGTCATGGATGCTAGCAAGAGCAAGGGGGAAGCCAGGAAGCCCTTTTTGATTGTGTATTTGAAAGTACAGTCAGAAGGTTTACTTGATCTTTTATTGGTTTCATGGGCACATTCCTGTCTTTCCAGAATTCACCCAGGGCATGATTTTGCCCACAGTGAATGGTGAACATATGGAAACAGCACCTCAGGTGGCTCCTAAAGCAGAAGACCGCAAGGTAAACAAAACTGCAAACATGCTTTGGGATCAGTGAAGAAAGGTACACTGTATTAGATTCTGGGACTTACAGGAGCAACCTGTGTTGTGTATAGGATATATACATTCAGAAACTGACAATCTGTGGAATAGGTGTGACTGTTTCCATTGGCAGCACATGATGTTTCTTCCAAGCAGTGTGATAAATCTGCTTTTTACATTGAAGTATGGTTATATCAAATTGCATCTTTACTGAGACCCTTTGTTTTTCTCCTTGGATATGTGAACCATTTGTTAATTTTTGGTTTGGGTTTTCTTTATTTTTGGTGAAAAAAAGTGTGTATGTGTTTGTTTTCCCTGTTGTTTTGTTAGACGGCTGCCAGGAGCAGTACTGCCACGTTGCAGCCCAAATCCATAGGAGTCAAGATCCCTACCTGTAAGATCAGTTTGAAGGACACCTTCTTAACATCTCCTGAGGAGCTCTACCGGGTATTTGTTACTCAGGAGGTAATGCCTGGCTTGTTCTCAGAGTTGTTCTTTGCATATAGGAAGTTCTTTTTAATAAGCTTTTTAAGAAGTTCTGTAGGACACTCACAATCTATAAAAATGAAATAAGAAAGCTGTTCTGCAGAGTAGTTGCTGAAAGCTTGATTGTGCATCTTTTCACACAGTTGACAAGAGGGGATTAATACCAACCAGAAGCAAGTTCCATATAATTGTCAGCACCTATGTGTAGCTGTATGCTTTACTGCATGTGGCCAGATCCCTTGGGATTTACGATTGTGTCCTTCTAGTTTGTTTTTGGTTTTCCCTTTAAGGTTAGGTGGTATCAAATATGTGCTTTGGGAATAGCTTCCCAAAGACTATTTTTCCACAGACTATTATATAGTTTAGGATGAGAAAGCAGCATTATATCATTATTTAAACAGGGTCTTAGTCTTTTGTTCTTCTTATTTTCATAAGAACAATGAAAAAGCAGAGAATATTTTTTCTTAGAACTAGGTTTCATTAAGAAATCAACAAAGTAAATCACTGTTTAACTCAGAACACTGCATAGCACTAGAAAGCTGGAGGTTCTTTTCCTTGGGCAGGTGAAATGTTGCTGTAGTGACTAAAAACTTGCTTTTCTGGCCAGGGCAGGGATTTTGTCTTTTGCTGAAGACTAACACTATTGACTTACCTCCTCTTCCAGAACTTTTGTAGCTGGGTGGGAGACACCGGGCAACAAGTTTGCAGGGAGATAATGTCAAGTAATACAGGTCTGTTCCTGAATTCTTTTCAGATGGTCCAAGCTTTCACCCACGCACAAGCCACCTTGGAGGCTGATAAAGGAGGCAAGTTTCAGTTGCTGGATGGCAGTGTCACAGGAGAGTTTGTTGACCTAGTAAGTACTAACGAGTTCCAGTGCCTCTTGCTCCGAGGCAGCACTGCTACCAGGCTGTAACTTTTTATCAGTTCTGTTTACAATGCTTCTGTTAGCTAACTGTGGGGTTCTACCTGGTGCCCGATAGTTATCTATAATTTCTGTGGCTATTGAAGCATTCCTAGTAGTATGGATTAATGGCACTTCAGTCTGGGGAGTAGATCTCCCCTGTCTGTGTGATTTTACTTATCAGGGGTTGGAGGAGTGTTAAAGATAGTAACTGACCCTTTTTCTCTTTGGCTCAATTGTCACTAAAGTGTTCTGGACAGGGACTCTGTCTCCGTGTTTGGGGCTGTACTGTTGCATACCTTTGTAGAAGTGGATTGAAAAGAAAAGGACATTTAAAATCTCTTTCCCTCTGTGTGTCTGTGTTGCTCAAGGGATCTCTAAGGCTTCATACATATCAACACAATTCTAGATGTTTTCTATTAGACTGCAGGATTTACAAAAAAAAATTACTACTCAGTCTATCTCCCTTTTCAAGGTTCCTGAGAAGCAACTTCTTATGAAATGGAGATTTAAATCTTGGCCAGCTGGTAAGTAGTCTAGAAATGGACTTGCCTATCTTTGAAGAATACCATCCCTGTTTGCCATACTTTATTGCGGCTTGTGATAGGGGACCACACGATGTTCTGGGAGCTGCTCTAGTGTTATTCCAGCTTCCTATCCTACATTATCATGTCTGCTTCTTCAGCCACTTCGTAGAGCAGTGACCAGGTAGGAAGGATGAAGTAGCTGCTTGTGCAGCTGTAGCTGCAACTGCTTCAAACCGCAGGAAGAGGGAGCCCTCTCCAAGCTCTGTTTCTAGGGAAGGCCTACACCTGCCCTAAGTAAACCCTCTGGGAAGGACCTCGAAGTATTTTAAATGGTGCTCTGTAAAAGGAGAGGCAGAGCAGCCTCTGGGGGCTGTATGTACTGTACTACACACGACTGACAGATTTGCTTTGGTTCCTCTAGGGCACTTTGCAACCATTACCTTGAACTTCAATGACAAAGGTGGCGAGACAGAGGTGTGCTTGGAAGGCAAGGGCATTCCTGCCAGCGAGGAAGAAAGAACAAAGCAAGGCTGGCAGCGCTACTACTTCGAGGGCATTAAACAGACATTTGGTTATGGTGCCCGCTTGTTTTAATACCGGTTGCTGGGAGGCTCTGCCTGAAGACTGCCACATGGACTGATAAATTTCTTGCCAGTTCCTTTCTAATCTTGGCCGTGCCGCTGAGTAAAGTGGGATGACAGGTGATGAGGAAGGCCATGGAGCAGCACCACTTTCAGTCCCTCACTGCTTTGTGCATGTCTTGTGCTGCAGGGGATTCTCTTACATGTACATACTTCTATTGCTAAATAAACCTAACTTAAAAAAACACTGTGGAATTTGTGTGCTCAAATTGGCTTGAGTTCAAAGGGTTGGGTGAAAGGCTGAGGGAAGGATCTGTCTGGAAAAACACTGATCAATGAAGATTGCTGATGCCAATGTGATTTACTCCTCACTTCTGGGGGAGTAGAGAGCATGAGCTTGATGCAGTTTTTAGTCTGAGCAGCTGCTCGTTTTCCCTCTGCTTTTGATCTGCCGGTAGTAAATGTTTCAAACTCTTCCCATTTTTGAAGGGATCTGTGATCCTGTTTAAGCGGTTCCTCTCTTTGCATATCCCCTTCAACACAGTAGTTTCTTACACTTCCAGTAGTCTGCTCTACAAGAATGACAGTCATGCAAACCAGTGCTAGGGAAACTCCCACCTACAGAATGGTTCTAGAAGGTTGTGGGCCCCGGGGCCAGCTACTTCCCAGAGCTTCAGGCCAAAGCAAACCTTTTTTTTCAGAAATGAATCCCACCTCTATTTAGAGTCTACAGAGTGCATTACTTTTTGCTCATCCTACTTCAGCTATTGCCTTAACTGGTGAGGAAAAAAAAAAGCTTGTTCTCACCTGCTAATATGTTAGTTCCTGGAGCTGTCTTCAAAAGCAATAAACTTGTTTATAGAAGGGGTGAAAATCTGACTGATAGAAGTGTTAACCTGCGTAACCTCAAGGGTAACAGAAATGCTTGGTTTTCCTTTTGAGGCATGAGCTTCTCTTTTATACCTTGTTTTCTCCTAGTGTTTCCCACAGAGCTCCTTTAGTAAGCTAGGAGAGAGTAATGTTACTGGGTGAAATTTACTGGTTTGGGGATCTTTCTTGGTTGTTTTTTTTTTAATCTGAATTGTATTGTGGTAACTGTTTCCTTCAACAGAGGAGACGGGAGAAAAACTTCAGTGCCTGTTAAAAAAAAGTCCTGTATGTAGTTGCTAGAGCTTCCTTTTAAACTATGAAGAGCATTCTGCCTGTTCTCACTACTCCAAAGTGCTGAAGTATGAAAAAATCATGATAAAATGTGTGCAGACAGCCATCAAGAACAAAATTCTGTAGTGTGTACTCATCGCTGAGATGACCTGTGAGAGCAAAGGAAGTTGTACAGAGAGGCAGCTGTAGATACGGTAGAGCTTCTCTATGCCATGCAGGGTTGTTTACCCTAAAGCACTGTCTGGCTGGGAAAATGGGTGCAGGTATTTTGTCAGGATTTTTGTGCATAGCTGAACTACTTTATGCACCCATGCACCCAGTAGGCTGCAGGGTGGGTGGGTAACATGACGGAGCCACACTAATCTCACTGTACAGCCTGTATGCTTGATTTTCTATTTGGGAAGTCCTGGACAGAAAGATGGAAAACCTTAAATAGCAGGGCTAGCAAGTGAGTTCACAGCCAAAAATTTGGTAAAAGTAAAGCAAAATTGTTTTAAAACTGAAAAAAAATGTGCTTTTTCTAAGTCAACTTGAAACAAACATGACAGCTGAGCTGCGATGTCTTTGCTGTGCTTCAGCAGCTATGCCATGGTAGCAGTGCTCGCCTGCTGCAGGCTCTGCTGGCACAGCTGGGCCAGGGCAGCAGAAGGCAGGCCCTGCTAATCACCTGCTGCTGGAAGGTTAGGAAGTGGGACAGGAAGGCAACTGAAGTGGAATTTTAATTGTCTTCCTTTCATCACAAGCAGGGTTTACTTCAGGCATCCTGCTGCTACTCTAATAGGGCATACTTTGGCCTCGGCCAGCAACCCACATGCATGGGGGCTCATGGACTCAGGGCTTTGCTTGGAGGCCATTTGAGGGCTCTTCCAGCAATACTGACTACCCTGAGTTATGCTGGTGCTTCCCCAGCTGGCTCCCTGCCCCAGGGAGGCTGGAATTTCTGCAGGCTGGAAATTACCATCCCCAGGGCAGCAGAACAGGCTGTGTAATGTAGCCATGCCTTGGCTGCCGTTCACACGTGAATCTCTTGGACCAACCTGGCAGTGAAGGAAAACTTGTGCTAAAAGACCAGGCTGTGCACTCAGGCAGAGTGTGCCAGGCTGTGCAGCTCTAACGGGGCACAGCAATGGTAATTAAGTCCTTACACTACTTCAGACATTGGTTTGGTGAAGGCGATCTGAGCCTTGTCACGCTAGAGAAGGTTGCTGCACTATTGCCAGCAGACACTCCTTCAGCTACAGCTGACCCCTGGTGCAGCTACATGATGCTTATGAGAAACTCGACTTCTGCTTTACCCAGAAGTGTTGGGAGACAGTCACAGTTTAGTAGTCCTTCAGCTATTTGGGGGAAGATGCATAAGATTAGGGAGGAAAGCAAGGTTCAGTATACTCTGGCCCAAAGGCTTTTTAAGAATGACATAGAATAAGAGGGAGAGTCTTATAAATTAAAGAAAACTAAGGTTAAAAAACCAGAAAAATAAGTTAATTTTTCACAGTGATGAAAGTCAGAGGTGGATTCTCACTGATTATGGTGCTATGAGGCACATGGAGATGAGCAAGGAGCAACCATCAAACAATAAACCAAAAGGGGTCTTTGAACCTTTTAAGACTGTAGGCAATGCTCTATATAATAGTTTTATTAGTAAATAAGTGAAGGCCTGATAAAGCTGCAAAGAATCCAGTACATTTTGGTATAGAAGAGAATGTACTTGATAGCTTAAAAGTAAAAAAAAAAAAAAAATACATTACCACAGGTGCTGTAAAAGACAAGTTTAGGAGACAAGTTTAGTACCAAAAATTATCTTGGCCAAGTGGAAAAGTGAGGTCAGCAGGACTATAACTGAAAACCTGCAGCATGTTGGTTTGTTTGTTTTTTTCTAGTCTGCTCCAGAGGTGTGCCACCAGACTAATTTGGCCACACAGTGGGGTGTGTCCCTTCACAGGCCAGAACAGGGAGTCTGAATGGTTTGTTTCTTCTCTAGAACTACAGTTTTAACTCAAGATCCACAGACCACAACCACACCTTGCTCTTTCCTAGGTTAATACCAGGCACTGCAATTCAGACCTGCTGCACAGACTTTGACTAAACTCTCCTGGCATCATCATTCTGTTTCTCCTTCCAGAGGAGATCCTTCTGAGCCCAGCTTTTTGTGTGCTTTCTAAGAAGCGGATTCTTGGAGCTGGAGCCCTGAAAAAAATCAGACAGGTGATGGGATCTCTGTTGCTGTAAACACGTTCCTACAAAATCTCATGTTCATCCTGAGAGATGGGCTTTAGTCCACCTGCGCCCCACCAAAATCTTGGCACAGGTCCCTTTGTGTGCAGAAAACACTACTGTACACTGGATGCCAGGGGACTGGTCCAGCTCAGCTCCAGTTCAGGCTGGCAGACTAAGACAACAGCAACGGTTGAGAACTTTTGTGTTCAAAGCAGCAGGCAAAAATGCAGCTTAAGACTGTCACAGACTCACTCTATGATTTCAGGTGACATCTCCAGGTCTTCAAAACCTGCAGAATAAGGGCAGGAATTTTTCCTGCTTCCATCCTCTGGCTGTGGGATTTCTATATCCCAGGAGTTTCACAGCAGTGTTCATCATCCAACACAGCAAGGACTTTGTTGCAGAGGATAAAAGCACATTAGGCATGTTACATACATAGCAGTAATTGCTGACTGCCCCTCCAGGGAAAGAGTGATTTTCTCTGAGCAGAAGGGAGCTCAGCCTGCTCCCCGTGGCTTGGGCTCCATGCAACGTTTTTGATGTTGCAGAAGGCCAGTAGGAAGCCCCTAGCATCCTTCACTGAGTCACCTGCTGCCCCCAGACAGAGACCAGCAATGTCTCATGCTAGAGTAGCAGATAACCCTTGACAGATGTGCAGTCAGCACAAAGCTAAAGGAGCAAGAGAGAAGGAGGGGAATCGGCTGGAAACAGCAAGAGCTTGAAAGTGTTTATGATTTATGCACTGAATTTACAGCAACAAAAAGTTGTGGTCCCTGGAAAGCTTTGCAAATCCCCCTGCTATAATTAGCTGTTGGCTCTGGAGGTGGTTTGCCAAACCAATTTTACAGCTGTGATGATACTGGGGCTTTTCTCCTCCTGCTTCCATGCTTAATACTCTGCTTAAAGTGGTGTGCTGGACCATCAGCCAGTACCCAGCTCTGGCCAGGCTGACCATGGAATAAAAGGGCAAGGTCAGGGCTGGGATGCATTTGCTTCTCAGCACTGACCCTGAGGGTCCTCTTGTAGGAGACTTGCTTCCCTGTAAGCAGAACTTCAGATATCCCACAGGCTCCAGACAGTCTTTCTTACCTGTGACTTTTGCAGCCAGACAACTTCAAATGCAAATGTTAAGGGAAGGAAGCAAAGCCATCAGGGCACCCCAGCTGGGCCTGGGAACCCAAGACATACAGCATTAAGCATAGTATCATCCCTCTCAACCAAAATAATTAGCAACACATGCTTCAGTCACAACTGAATGACATCAGCATGACATATACATATATAAAGTGCTTTATTGCAGCATCAGATTAAAGAAGTCTCTGTGAAATTCTGTAGGAATAAAACACATTTTATCTATATATTATATATATAAAAAACCAATAAACTTTAGGAGTGAAAGCTTAGAGATTCATAACTTAAATAGCAGTGGGCTGGAGAGAATTTTTGACAGGATATAAAAATAAACACTTGCTTTATGTCTACTTTTCTCACGGTGCTCTGCAAAGCCTCACGGTGTGTAAGGTGCTTGTATGAGGAACAACTGTGCTTGTTTCTCATGCTCCAGTTTGTGCCTGTATTGTCCAAACCACAGAGGCAGCAAAACAGAACAGTTACGTGGCTCTCAACTAGCTTTTGTAGAGGTGTCAGGGGATGGGGGAGTATCAATGCAAGAAATTTTTTTACTTGCCCTTGGAACTCCAGTTATTACAGAAAGTACAAGTTTTTTTCTAGGGGTTAGACTGGTTGACATAGCCAGTGTAAACAGGAGGACAGACTCTGGATATGGATATGGGATTTTTACTGAATCCTGGGTAACACTCTTACTATAAGAGCACTTCCTTAGAGAACAGTCAGTCTAACAAACAAATTGGGTGAGCTTTGGCAAGTCTTCTTAAAGAAAGACTGTTTGTAGAAGTCCTGCTTCCATGCATGAGTCCAATACTGAACACTAGGCACTTGCAACAGGAGGTTGCTTTAAAGAAGTCTGCCCTGATGGTAAATAAGCTCCACCGAGAGTTTGATGATGTTAATGATGGCATATGGTATGGGAGTGGAAATATGCTCTGCTGAATGACTGCAGTTAACAAGTTCATCCTTCCATGGCTTCAGATGCATTTGTTTGCTTCCATGTCTCTTGCTGAGGCTCCCTGGCTCCCAGAATCAAGCAACCAGATCACTGTCACCCCCTCCTGACCACCTCTATAGGACTACCTCTTTGCCAGAAACCTAGTGAGTGAATGACCATCTGGGCTAGAGAACATGAAGTGATCATGAAAATGTTCCAAGGTCTAGGTCTCCATCCGTGCTTATTTGGTTTTCCTCCTTCTCACCATTTACAGAACACTGGTCATCTCAGACTGCATGTCTGTTGGGAAATGGATGATGTCTGCCTGTATTTTGATAGAACCCATATTTAGAGTCTAGGGATAAAAGGGTGTAATAATAGTTGAGTAAGAATAATTCAGTGATAACTTCATTAATGCTTTTGTTTTACCAGCTATGAAGTCTTAGGTATGGATGATCAAGGATGCAATATTCTATCAGTAACCAAGGCAAATGGATCAACATACACTCAACAGATACACAGATGCCCCCAGAAAGACTCCCCAAAGTTTTCAGACCAAGGATATTCACTGAGGCTGGAGAAAACTTTAAGAAGGACAGACAGCACAGGATGATCAACTAAGGACCTCTGCAACCAGTGTTTTGGTTCAACAGTGCCCTGCAGAAGTACACGGAGTAGCTTGCAGCCTTGCATGAAATCTCTAGTGTAGAAATGACTCCATTCTTCTTTATGTGTGCTTGACTTTTATTTCCCCTGATGCATAAAATTTGTTAAATAAAAGCTATAAATTTTCTGCCAGTTCAGCAACTGAACGTCCAGGGACGAAGGTGCTCAGCCTAGTTTCTCTGCAGAAAAGCTTCCAAAATATGCTGGGAGACACTGCCATGGACCTGTGAAAAGCTGAATAAAACCCAGGCAAGATCAAAATGCCAGCAGAGAGCATCACAATCCCTGATCTGTGGACACCAAGTACTGATACTATTAGCACATGAGTGTGTTCCTCCTCTGGAGCCACACTTGTGAGCCTGGCCTGGAAGTGAGCCTGAGGCCTGAGGCATCCATGGCTTGGTTTGGTTTGTCTGGGCTGCCTCCAGGTGAGGAGCTGGGCAGACACAGAATGGAGCAGCTGGGGACATGGGCAGACTCAGCATGGAGCAGGGCCTGGCTTGGCTCAATGCTTTTTGTTCCTCACCATCAATAGCATGAGCAGTGGCCAAGGTGCCTCCTGCCCTTGGCAGGGCTGTCAGTGGGAAACACAAGTTCTCCTGAGGCCCTCTGGGAACTGCCAAGGGGCCAAGGTCTGGTAGAGGGCTAGTGCTGTGACTTGCACAGATGCTACCATCCTGTTCCCCCAAGGCAGAGGGGCTGAAATGCACACAGATGGTATGTCCCCATGCTAATCTCCTCTGAAGTCCACCTGTGTGCAGCTTTGGCAGCCAAAACCCTGGTGGCTAGGCAATTCTGCCAAGGAAGCCCAGGCAGGCAGTCTCCTCCTGCCCCACAACTCCCTCCCCCAGACCCATGGATCCTGATAAGCCTTTCCCTGCTCCTTCCCAACCCTGCACGCACAAACCCAAGGATGGGGGAGGCCCTGCTCTGTATGCATGACTGGAACAGCCCTGCACTCTCTAAGGAAGACCTACCCCCAGTTTCAGACATAAACCAGCATGTGCCAGTGCAGGTGTACAGACAAGAACAGGCAGCCATGCCTGCAGCAGCTCCTCAGAGGTGGTGTGAAACCAGCAGGAGCTGAGCCCAACTCACCCTGTGCTCAGCTTTCAGGTTGCATTCAAAGGTCATAGAGAATAAAAGCAGACAGGAGCAGTCCCTTGTTCCCTTTATACTTCCCAACCCTGCTGCTCTCCACATGCCAGGCCAGGAGCCCTGGACTGCAGGACTGCCGTGGGTGGCACAGTAGGGACTGCACCACAATAACCTCCAGCACCCTCAGAAATTGGAGGGGGGCTGAGACACCCCTCTGAGGATGAGACAGACGGTGCATCCTCCCATTCTGCCTGGCACCACTGAGGAGCCCCTGAGCAGGGTCAGGGCTGGCCAGGCTGCGCAGGGATGCAAGCCAGTGGTGGTTGTGGCACCTTTGAGAGTGGCTGTGGCTAGTATTCCTTGGCCTCCTGCAGCTGGGACAAGTACTCCTCCTCGGTGGGGTTGTCAGCACACTGCTGCCCATTGTTGGGGGGCCGAACAGCGTGATACCGGCTCCAGTCACCCTTGCAAAGGATCCAGGGCAGCATGTCCACCTTGTAGTGCAGCTCTGGGGAGAACTCGGTGCTGATGAGGTTGGGGACACCAGCCCCCTTGCCACGGGTGATGAGGCGGGTGTGCTCGTCATAGCAGCAGTGCTGGGCAGCCAGGGTGGTGCTGTCAAGGGAGAGCATGGAGCGCAGGCAGAAGCGTGCTGTTGGCTTGTAGATGTCCAGGCGCTCCTTGGGGCCACTGGCATCCCGCCATCGGAAGCTCTTGCCCTGCTGCTCATCCCGCAGGTTGACAGCGCTGTAGACAGCCTCCAGTGGGTAGGAGCAGGGGCAGCTGGGCAGGTCCGTCAGCACCTTGCTCAGGTACTTGGTGAGGAAGTCGCTCTTGCAGTTCAGCCACTTTTCACAGCTGTCCACCTCTGTGGGAGGGTACCAAAAGTTTGAGGGCATGTTTGCTCTGCACCCCACTTTACCCAGCTGCCATTTGCCTGAAGCCATGCCAACACCACCAGTGGAACCTGCAATTGCCTGGATGAGCTGGACCCAGGCTCCACCCCCAAGGCAGTGACAGAGAGAAGGGGTTTTGTGCGGGGGCCAGGCTGGCAACATTCCCTCTTGGGAGAGAGCATGTGGCACGCTGGCCTCAGCCACTGAACCCTAAAGCAGGACTGTGTTGTACCAGGGCTGTGGGGCACCTGGGTTTCCCAGTATGGCCACTGAAGCCTGCATATGGCAGTGGTTTGGGTGATCTGGATACCAGACACAAGACCCCGTGGCTGAGCCCTCCCCGCCAGCCAGCTATGACCCTCCCAAGGTCCACCACTGAAGCCCACAGTGCAAAACAGAGGTAGAGGCTGACCTGAGTTGAACAGCTCTGTGGTGTTGTCACTTTTGAAAGGTGTCTCTTCTGTGGAGAAGGCCATTTCTCCTTCTGCTCCTTGAGACGGAAAAAAAAACAAAACAAAGAGCCCATTTGAACACCAGGAGGAATGGTGATTTTTCCCCTCTATATGTGCACCAGACACCATTCATCTCCCAGCCCCTCTCCTGCCACTTCTTTGGTAACATGGCCCTATGTTTGGAAGGAAAGGCCAGGAGCAAGACTGGCCCAACAGAGGCTGTTAATTATGTAAATCCCAGTGGACAGAGCTTGCTCTCAATATGCCTCAGGAGAGGATTTCAAGCTCCCAATGTGAGAGAGGTGCAAGAAGTCACACGCCAAACTTGATGCCAGCTCTACCACCCCTGGGCCTCACACAACTGCCTGAGGACCCATGAAGCCAAATCATAGCTTCTTTGTGGAAACATGGTCATGTTTCCAGGGCCATTAGCCCTGATTACATTAATGTGATAACTAATTATTGAAGCATGAGCAATACCCAGCCTGCAGCAGTGGGGGACCAGCCTACATCAAAGTCAGACAGTACCCAAGGACTGATGTGGCCAGGGGCTCACCAGGGCAGTGTGTCAGATCGCAGGTCCTCGACTCTGTCGCTGTGCAGGCATAGCCACAGGACCGGGTCCTCTTCTGGTTGCCACTGCCACAGGTGATGCTGCAAGGGGACCATGGGCTCCACTCCTCCTCATCTTCATAGTCTGTGCACAGCAGGGAAGAGGGTGATGGACCTCAGCAAAGCTTTAGCAGGAGGGGAGACAATGGCCACCTGGGACCTCCCTCAGCTCTGCCTCCATTCCTGAACAGGGACAGTGCTGCTTGGGGCACACAGAGGTGCCTACCCACGCAATGCCAAGGGCCAACTCCATCCTCACTGCCAGCCCCAGGGTAGCAGCCCTGAGCAGAGGCTCTCATTCTCACAGCTTTGCTCCCAGTCCTATCAACCCAAACAGGTATTGCTGCCCAGCCCGTGGCCTAGCACACTGGCCATGATGCTGAACATCATGTATTAGCAAAGGTTGGCTGGTTTTAAGGTCATGGCCTGCAGGAAGCTGCAGGAGGGAGCTGCTGTGGTGCCCTGGCCCATTTGCCCACTAGAATCTGCCATCTAGCTCTCTGCAGCTCCTCTCTTGGAGGCCAGCCAGGTCTGTGGAAAAGGCTTCTGGCACTGTCACTACAGGGACCTGAGTCAATGGCAGCAGCACTTGTCATTAAACATTTACATTGTATGTCTCATGTGAGCATGCCTTCACTAGAAGGCTCACACATGCTTCAGTGGGATTACATGCAAGAATTCTTGCTGGGACACTGCATGTCTAACTGCTGGCAACCCCAGCTGAGTGTGCTGGCCTTGCTCCTTGGCATGCTTGTTTTTTTTTGTAAGTGGGAACTGAGCACCAATGTGCTGTGATTCCTGGTGCAGGGCTGTGGGCCAGGCAGACAGGGGAGGGCATTGCTGGTCTGCAGGGCAGCTGCATGTGCCAAGAGAACTCACCGTAATTGTATTTTTCCTTAAAGATCCAGTTCTTCTGCCTGGGCCATCGCTGGTCCCAGTTACCACCTACTCCACTAAGCATGGACTCCTCCTCCTCATACCCTGCTGTGTAATCTTCCTCTTCATCATCATCCTCTTCTTCTTCCTCCCTGTCCCCTACATCCAGGTTGTCATCCTCTTCTTCCTCCTCCTCTTCATCTTCCTCTTCCTCCTCTCCCTCAGTGTCAGTGTATTCCCAGAAAAGGGGCCAGAATAGGTCCTTGTGAGACAACCACTCAGAGGATGTCAGAGACCAGTCATTGCTTGTCTCCTTCAACAAGTCCATCTCCATCTCAGCCTGAGGATCATCCACCACTTCAATGGTCACCTGGTGGGCAGACATGAGGCAAGGCAGTGAGCTGGGGCACAGCCTTTGGACAGACCCACCAGACCATGCACTGGCTCCCAGCCCAAGAGGCCAGAGACACTCTGGGCTGCAGGACTGTATGAGGAGCACAGGTGGGCTCTCCTCATCAAGAGGGACTGAGCCGGAACAGAGTGGGAAGCACAGGGTGGCTGGTGGTCACACCAAAGGGCCCAACATCACCCTCAGAAACTGAGAGGTCACCCATGTCAGGAGGGTTTACTCCTGCTCAGTGAAGAGGGGCTCGAGGGGCCAAGGGGAGAGGCTGTGAGCAAATTCCTCAGTCAAGGAGCTCTTCCATCTGCTGCTGGTAGTCACCAAGAAAACAGATGACAGTGGCCACACAGACCCTGCTCATGACATCTTTTCTCTTAAGGAACCAAATGAGGCTGGAGAGCACTACTTCCACCACAGCACTCACCCACATCCCCCCGTGGCCTTCCCAGATCCACTCCCCACCTGGATGTTGGGGTTCTGGGCACTCAGGTCCACATTGGCCAGCCCCGGCAAGTTCTGCAGGTCCAGCATGAAGGGCAGGCTCTCCTCCTGGCCAGCACCACTGGGCTGGGGCAGTGCTGGGCTCCTGGCAGCCTGCTGAGCCACCCCTCTGCGCCGGTGCCGCCGTGGGCCAGCCTGGCCACTCCGCCTCAGCCCCCGCGCTTTGCCCGATGGTGGCAGCTCCTCATCCCCTGCTGAACGGGGGCTGGATGATGCTGAGACCTGGAGAGGGATGAGTCAGATAAAACATCTCTTGACGGTGGTGGTGCAGGGCAGGGAACAAACCACTACCCAGCAACAATGGGTCTGGTCTCCTGCCCCAAACAGTTCCTCCATCCCATCTTATTGCAGCATCAGAATAGCAATTAGGATGTCAATCAGTCAAGTTAATACCAAGTGCCCTGTGCTGTGCCAGTGCTCAGTTCTGCTGCACCTGAACCTACAAGTCTATTCAGACTGGTACTTCCCAACCCCATAACCACCCTCTCTGCACCCCTCTGCTGTCCCATTACTCATCTTGCCTGGCTTTCCACTTCTCACGATCCCTTTTTAGCTATTTCTCAGTCTCGGGAAATGGGTTAACACCAAGGGTTGCTTCTGGTCATAGAGTTACCACAGGTCATGTTTAATAACTTCATATATTTATATAAAAAGTTTATATCCAGGGCTTTATGACAAAGGGGAAAGCCTCACCTAAATAAATTGTTCTGTGGTACTGGTATTAGGGCAGATGACTTCAAGCAACACAGGTTTAACTGAAATTTCTGATGGTACCACAAAGGCAGAAAGAAACTGCTGGCAGATATAACCCAGCTACCTTTAGCTCTTTGGGAAAGGGAAGATGCCCAGCCAAACAAGTCACCAAAACTCACTTGCGAGTGCTGCCAGTGGCTCTTAGGGCTGCTGCCACTCCAGGGGCACATGGCTAGCCCTACAGCCCCAGGAGGAGCAGGGCTAGCAGCAGACAGGGAGCCTTGCCCAGAGGCAGCAGCAGTCCCCCGGGGGCCAGGGAGGTGGCCAGCAAACGCTGCCAAATGACTGTGTTCGGCTCCCACCGCGTTCCCACGTTCCTCCTCCCGCACTCGGTGCGCACTGGCACGAGAAGTGTGGGGACTCCAGGGGCCAGCAGGCTCCAGTGTGCCCAAGAAACCCGAGATGGGAACAACTGGCAAAGCCCCGCCTGAGGCACGGGCGTCCTTGGGAAGGTCTGCAGGGCCCCGCAGCTCAAGGCTGAGAGCAGAGGTGCCCGAACTCCCAGCATCTCCGCCAGTGTCTGCCTATTTCTGGCTGCCCAGCTGAAACCCCCTTTTGTTCCCAAGCTCTCACCCTTCGCATCAGCCCAGTCGAGAGCCGTGGGATTAACGAAGAGCATGAGTGCCCCCTCCCCACGGCGCCGGGCGGAGGGGGGGCACGCAGAGAGGCATTTCTACCTGCAATTAGAGCCAGATGGTTTGGGGAAGGACTCCCCTCCCTTTCATCCTGATCACTGGAGCACTTCAAAGGCAGCTGGAGCCTAGCCAGACTCTCATGAACGCACACAGCCCGTCCCCAGCCCTGTCCCTGTACATCAAAGCCCACGATCCCTCCATCCCCGGAGGAGGGAAAAGAGCAGCAGGGACGCTGCTGGTCCCTTGGCTGCTGCCCAGAGCAGGCTGAAGGCAGGGAAGGGCTGGTGACAGACTTCACCAGATGGGCCCAGAGTAGAGAGGGCTGCAGAGGAGACAGAACCTGTGCTTCCCATCGAGAGCGTTTGGGGTTTGTCCCTCTCCCTGGCCTGGAGGACTCCCGTGGCACTGCTGGTAGCAAGCCCCTGCATACACCTTCCCCTCCCAGCTCCCTCTGTCCCCATCCAAACAACAATGTTTTTGGGAAGAATGCATGGGAATGATACCTGGCTTTGTCTAAGCATATTTCCCAGTGCCTTAGCCCCTTGCTAGGTCTCCTGTCACGTCCCAGGAGTCCTTGACAAGGAGCAAGGAGCCCAGGTGGAACAAAAACATCAAGGGGGGCTGAGCAGGCAAACCTAGCCGTGTCCCAGTGCTGGCTGCATGACACTTCCTGCTGGTGCTGGGTTTGCTGCCAGCTGCACATGCCCAGCACAACCTCTGCACAAGAGACTGACAACAGTCCTGCAAGGCTGGCGTTCCTGCCTAATTTGCAAAGAGCTTATTGGGCTGGTTAAGCTCATTTGACACACAACCCAAATTTCATACACATGGAAAGTGAGGTCTCCTCTAGCAATAAGATCTGAGCTCACCTAAGGACACTAGAGCAAGCAAACCAGGAACAGACTCAAAATCTCCAAATTTACACTCAGTGCCTAATTCAGATTTTACACCCAAACAGGCTCAAGAAATTCAGAGTACTGTTCCCACAGGGAAAATGTAAAACTGCTCCAGGGGAACTGGCTGCAAGAGTGTTGCAGGGCAAACAGAACTCCCACAGCTCCCAGATACTCTGGAGGCATAAGCATGACAGGGGTGGCCACCCTGGATGGCCAAGAGCCCTTTAGCAATGGTCACTACAATATACCATCCAACACTTCCCTCCTTTGGCATCTGCATCACTCTGAAGCTTTGCTGGGTTAAAATCTGTCCCTGCATCAGATGTCCTTTCTGTGTAAAGCTCAGTGTCCTGCCCCAGACAACCAATCCATGAATTTAACAAGCTCTTAGAAGGTCCAGTGCTCCCTCCAGGTCAGAGCATCCCTGGCATCAGATGTGTCTTCTCCAAGACATCAGGGTCTCCTGATGGCCACAGAAGCAGCTGCCTCTGAGGTTTTCACTCCTGATGCGTGACACCCACCCTCTCCTCTGCATTATCCCAGGAGCAGCTGGATAAAGCCATCAGGCCTGGAGCTAAGCCACTGCAGTGGGCTAAGGGAAGACTTTGCTTGTCCAGAGGGAACACACTATTCCCCTGCTCTCTATAGAGCACAGGAGAAAGCCTGCAAACCATTGGAGAGCTGGTCATCAGCAGCTCCCTTCTCCTTCCACCACCATGGAAGCAGAATGTAGTGCTGGGAAGCCATCAATGTCTTGCAGCCAAGTTCCAACCTTCTCCTGTGATCAGTCAGCACCAATCAAAGGAAAAAGCTGAACAAGGAATTGCCACAGCTACTCCTGTTTACACTTGGCATATTCTGCCTGGCTGGGAATAAGGGTTCCCAGGGCAGAAACCTGAGAGAAACTCTGGGGCAGCACTCAGGAAAGAGCACGGACTTTCCATTTGTGAAGATCATGTTTTGACTGAAGGCTATAAGCAGGATCACACCTGCCTACCTACCAGCCCAGGAGTCCTTCCTACATAGTCCAGGCTGTCCCACATGTGGGACTGACCACTGAAACACCTTGAGGCACAACCTTAGAAGAGATATTTGGAAGGGGAACTCATTAGCAATTCACCCTAGTGTCATGCCTACTTTTAACATAATATGGGCAACAAGGTGTGTGGAAAAGATGTGGGAAAAGGCCACACATCATTGCTCTAGAGAGTAAAGGCTGACATTTTTCCATTTCTAGTCCATACACCTCTATTAGAATTGCTTGAAAATCTGGAGATGAAGAGAGCAGCCACAAAAACATTTCAGGGGATGGAAAGACTTTTCCAGTGAAAGACTTGTACAATTCAATTTGTTTGTCATGATGGAAAAAGAAAGCAATGACTCAGTTTTCCAGTTCTTCAAGGCAGTAATCCGTAAGGCACCAGAGACTCTATAATCCAGAACAGAAACACATAATAGGAAGCAATGTGCTCAAATCAAAGCCAAACAAATTTAACTGAGGAATAAGGATTGTGCTTTTAATCCCATAGGTAAAATTAACCTCAGGAACAATTAACTTAATTAACAATTAAGTCTCTTGTGGAGACTGTTAAACCCCCATCACTGGGCTCAACACATGAGTACTGCGACTGCACTAGGGAAGAAATTCAAGGCTCCAGTAATTTCTTCTGCAATTAAAATTTGTGATTTTTCTAGAAATGTTTCTAAGGCTTTGAATTAAATCTGAGTTAAGGAAGCAAAAGACCAATGTTCATGTGCTACAGCTCTTACCATTAGAGACATGACATTTCAGATTATACAGCAGTTTAAAACTCGAAAATATCATCAGATTAGTTCCTGTGCTGTACTACCCTTTGGCAACCAGGGACACCACCACACTGCCACTTGCACAACCACAGGTATTTGTCCCTCCAGCATATTCCTCAGCATCTCTGTAGGCATTGCAAGTTGCCAGAGCACCCAACAGCAGTGCTCTTTGTAACTACATACACCGCTGAACAGAGCTGCCCCTCATCATGGGGTTAAACCAATCCAAGCACACTTGAGAGAACTCCCCTGGCAGTGAAGCACTGCTAGAGCTCGTGCAGCAGCAGTCAGTGGAACAAGCAGGACACCAGTACAGGACAAGCTCAGAGGATGCAGCTTCTACCTGCACATATCCCAAGCAATTATCAAGCACATAAACTCATTCAACTCGAACCAAAGGAACCTGTGCACACAGCAGTCGGATCAGAGGCAACATTCAGGCTGTGCTTTGGGCTTGTTAACGCTGCAGTGAAGAAAATGACGTATTTGCTAAAGGCCGGTATCACACTGAGCTATAATTATAAGGAATGGGGGCTTTTGTTGCTTAATCATTACTGCTTGTGTTAGGTTTCCTTTGAACAGTTTTACCATGCTGTATTGAAACAAGAAACCACCAGAAGAACTATTGATCTTTTCCTGAATAGACCTTCCTTCTCTTTCCCCCAAGCTCTCACCAACATTATTTTAAAATCTGTCTGTTGTAAACTTGTCCACTTATGAATTAGTCAAGTACTTTTTTTTCTTAATCCATAAAACTTTTCTTTTTATATTTACCTAAATGGGATGCAAGGATCTGGAAAAAGTATTTAAAAAGTTATCTTTGGACTGAAAGTGGAGAGGAACAACTCCAGAGCAGGATTTTACTATAAAGCTATACTATCAAGCTATGGAAGTAGAGAAGGCTGGTTGGTTGCATTAGAAGGAAGCCCAGCATGTCTGGGGTTAGCTCTGGGGCTGCAGTTTGCAAAAAGGCTCATGACCATTTTTGCTGGTGGGATGGGGAGAAAGGGAGGTTTTTCTAGTGTTAACAGGTAACACTGTTGTCTCTTTAAAATAAAGTAAGGTTGAACAGCAGGGTAATCACTAGGAACAAATGCAGTGTGCCATGATGCCTCCCTCTCATAGTACATGCTTTCTCCTCTATGAGGCACTACTCAAATAAAGGGCTTTTTTAGCCCAGCCAGCTGAAACCACGGTGGCCTCCTGAGGGCTGTAGTTTGATCCTCCTGGCTCATAACCCATCCACCAGCACATAACCTGTCTACTGGCAGTCTTTCAGCCAGATGGAAAATCCATGGGACTCATATTAGGCAAGTGACCTCTGCCACCCATCAGCTCATCACCCACTTAAGGGATTTCCAGAGCTGTGACAGAGCACAGCATCTTCTAGAGGTGTCAAGGGCTGGGTGGGCACCTATGAGATAACAGGGAAGGCAAACATGCTGCTCAGTTCCTGTTACTGTCTGTAAGTCCTTCTGCGCCACAATCCCAGCCATCAGATCCAACATATTTAGATTTACAAGCAGGTGGCTTAGCAGGAGCTATCACTCAGGATTTTGACATGTGAGCTCTGGAAGATCTGCCAGAGGTAATTTAAAGAAGTTAACACCTCCAGTTGTCTCCCTCTTCTTGTGCTCTGGGTTACACCCCTGCCCACAAAGGGGCTGTGACACAGGTGAAGAGAAGAACAGAGACGTCCCAAATGCTGTGCTATGCAGTACACCTCAGGATCAACTTCCATGGATGTTGGGGGGAGGGGGGGGTGTTGGTTTGTTTGTTTGTTTTTGTTGGTTTGTTCTTTCCTTTTAATAAAGACTCCCTTTAGGTTTTAGGAGAGTTCTACAAGTGCTCATGGAACAGACCTGGCACTTGGTTATCATGCTTATGTGGGCAGATCCTGTTTCTGACAGACCAGCAGGAGCCAGCAGCAAACTGTGGGCTGTGCAGATAATTATTACGCCCTCATGATTATAATTTTTATGCAGTTATCAAAATACTTCAGATCATATGGTATCACTTTCTTTTCTAACTAGCTTCATTCCAACTATCTTGGGTACAGAACTGCAGGAGGCAGCATCAAAGGCTTCCTCAAGTTTCACACTTACTCTCATGTTTCACAGTTGCAACAACTGTAATCTCAAAACTCTTTCCAAGGTCGGTTGCCCCTGAGGCAGAGCCAGCCCTGGAGCAGAAGACACCACAGCACAGAGAAGCAGCAGCACGCAGCACCGTGAGGAGCAAGGACACAGCACAGTTGACTTTGTGCAAGACCGAAAATGAGGAGGTTGTCCAGGCTACTGAGAATGCTCCTCACCACTGGCACAGCCCAGCTCCTCTCACCACTCGGCTCTCCTGTGGGTGTGCTCATGAGCAACTTGCCCATGGTATCCTCACTCCACTGATCGCTTGTGACACAAGGAGGAAAAGCAGCAGCCTCATGGCATTTCACCTCACCATGCCAAGCTGTTGCCCTCCTCATGCAGATCATGGTTGTTTCACTGGTTTCTCTACCATAAACATCTTCTCCCTCTTTAACACTGAGACAAAATTCTTTGTCTGCGAAACTCCCACTTTGCAGACAAAGAAAATGACACGCTCCTCAGGGAGCCCATAGCAAGGCCAGGCATACATGTGGGTCTCCCCTGTCGTACTTGGAGAAGACTCTGGAGAAGGTTCACCACAGCTCAGCTTCTTCTCCCCACCCGCCCTGAAGGGGGAACTGGTCTGCTTTCTACATAGGTGAACCACATAGGCCTTGTAGTGGAGAAGCTGGAGCATATCCTTGGCACTACTGATATGTCCCAGCACAGCAGATAGGGCTGTCCTCACACCAGACTCTGCCCAAACACACAGGTTTCAAGGGCCAATCCTTGAGTGATAGTGCCTGCTGCAAGGACAGTGGCTGGTAGCAAGGCACCCATCACTTGAAGACCCTGAGACTTCTGCTCAGTCATGGGTATGGGAGCAAGCCCCCTGCAGAGACTGCATGGAGAGGTCCCCCAGAGAGATGAACAGACACATCCACATCCTCTGGTGCTCTCTGGCAAATGCTCCTGCTAAGGCACATGGTTTCTGTTAACACAGCTGAGCAGTAGTACACATAAGCTCCCAATGCATCAGAGGGAGTCACTGCTAACCTGTTCCAGCTCTAAACCCCATGTGCTTCAGTAACCATTAACTTGTTCCAACTAATGATCCGCATTTGCCAGTCTGCACACTGTAACCCTCCCACTACTCCAGCTGCTGCTTCCTTGCCTGCCATAGCCCAGGCAAAACTGCAAAAGGAAGAAAACCCCAAATACTGCAAAGCAGGTGTAGGAACTGAAAGGTCCAGATCAACACCAGCCTCCCCCTGCGGGCTAGAAGAGGTTGGGGAGGGAATCACAAGCAGGAGGGAGTGCAGGGGGTACCTGCTCCCCTTGTCCATGAAGGGTGCACAGGCTTCCCCTCCATGCAGCCTCCATGCAAGCAGCGGGGCAAGGAATGCAGCCAACCAAACAAACGCAAATCCATCAGGGATCCCTTCAACAACAGACAAAATGGGCATCTGAGCCAGACTTGGATACTTGGAGTATCTCCAAACCCTGCACAGGAAGGGATCCTGGCAGGGATGCTGCATCTTGTCCTCCTGAAGGGGGCAAAGCTGGATGACCAGCCAGCAGCCCCCTGCCCCAGGTGCTTGGCTGCAGCCCCCCAGCCTGGGGTCAAGCTCAACTCCCCTCCCTAGCCAGCTTTGATTTTAAGGAACCAGCAGCCTTAGCATGTAATAAACCCACACAGTCTCCAGAGGGGAAGGTGTTAGGAACTGCAGATGTGAGGACATCTGTACAACATCTTGTCTCGATGGAGGTGCTCATGGTACAGCACAGTGCAGATGGAATTCCCTGTGATTTTGGCTACTGTGGGAATGGCTGCATGCGAAGGGGAGGGCAGGGAGGACAGCAGGAGGGAGTGCCAAAATGTTAAGGAAGAGAGGACATCCCTGAGAGGCAAAGAGATATTCACTTTCCACATGGGGCACCTCCCATAGTACCTCCAGGCCATCCAGCAAACACTGCCTCCTGAGCCAGCAGGTACCTGGGGGCTCAGCTGCTGGGAAAGAGCTGGTGCTGCCCTGCTCACCCCAGGCTAGGGCTGCCAAGGCTGGGATGGAAGGTGGCTCACCTGAAGGGCACCGTACCCATGCCATGTGCCAGCCTCCTGATGAGCCCTGCATGGTAGTGGCTCTCTTGGTCTTGGACATGATCCTACACATCCCACACATGCAGCCCAAGTCCTGCAGCAAGTGCCAGATCAGACCCTGAAAGACCAGGCCAACCACCAGCTCCTAATCCAAGATAAACTGATGCCTCACCACCTCTTCCCTGCATGCATGCATGTTTCCTGGCTGTCTGCAGCCAGGTCTCTACCCCATGCCTGTCTTGTGCTGCCAGAGGACAGCAGAAGGCAGCAATTTACTGCATTTTGTTCCCTTTGAAGTCGTATCCTTGCCCTGGAGACTAAACCTACCTGAACCCCAAGAGGCATTGGTGCCCTTCATGCCTCTAGGACTCAGAGGCAGGTAGGTCACCATATTTGTGGTGTCTTCATCTCATAAGCACTGATATGAAAGTACATCTCAAACAACTTCTCAGACAAGCCCCCAGAGTCCCTACACAGAAGGAACATGGAGAAACTGAATTGCTTGGAAGCAACACCATGCAGGCTGACTTTACAGCTGGCCACATAAAAGCATCAGGCTGCCCAATGAAGGTTCCTTGCAAAAATATTCTACCAAAATAAACAAACAAAAAAATAGTCCTTACACTGCACTTTTGCAAGCTTCTGTCTGAAACAAATTTGATTTAACACTGAAGTATGCTGCAATCTCTTCCTTGCTCCAGTATATTGTACAAAACCTCTGGCTGATAACATTTGCTTTGAAGGAGCTGGACAGCACAGGTACACCTTGCTGTCCTGTCTGCAGCTCAGACTGTCCTCAGACTTCTCTAAGGGAAGTATCAGGCTTCTTGTTTTGAGGCTTATTCTGAGAAGAAGAGTACTTACTGCTACTGTGGACCAGTTTGCACTCCCTACCCCTAAGACAAGAGGAAAGAAGGAATTACTCTCTAGCACACTCCCTCTATCACCCCACTGGGAAGGATCATGGCTGGAGGCAGGATGAGTGCCCCTGCTTGACTGTCTTTGAGGAAAGGGTCTGCACAAACTGGACAGTTTTGGGAACCCAGAGAGAGTGCAGGGCAATACCCTGTGGGGTGATTTATGCCTAATCTCTTCCCCTTACATGTGCCTTTTACAGGAACCCCTTTGATTGTAACAATGGGAACGCAGCAGACCTATTTGTGCAGTGAAAATGGAAGAAGCCCCCTTGTTCAGCAGCTTCCCTACACCCGGCTCTCCTTTGTTTCTGCTGCTGTCTTAGCCCCAGGGCGGGAGGGTTTTCAACTGTGTTGACTAAGATAATTTGGCACTTCTCAAAAGAGAATTTGCTACAAAGGGTGAAGTACCTCCCTGCGCACAAAGAGCCCCTTTCAGAGCGGAAGGATGCTTCAGTGAACGTTTTGTACCCACAAATCCGACCTCCGCCAAGGACAAAGCCAGGGACAAGAACGCTTAATTGCTGAAGAAATGAAAAGGTAAAAAGCACATCCTCAGGCAAAATGACTCTGCTACTGACACAGCCCGCAGCGGCGGCGGGGATCCGGCTGTGCCGGCAGGCAGCACCGGCCCAGCTGCCCGCTCACACCGCAGCTGGGCTCAGCCCCGGGCTGCTCCCCGCAGAGCACACAGCGGCGACACAAGCCGCGGATTACAGCAGGCGAAAGGCTCTGGGGAAACTGAGATGCTCTTCTTGGCCAGAGTCCTAGAGGAGTTGAGACGGAGCAAGAGCTGGGGGGGAGCATAGGGCAGGCTCCCGCAGACTTCTGTGCCTGTGCAGCCCATCACCCCAGTGGTCTCCCCAAACCAGTGTGTCCAGGCTACATTAGGGCTCCCAACTGACAGGGCTACCCCGACTTACAGCCTTCTAACAAACTCCACTCAAGACCAGCTGTTATTTCTTTCCCTCTAACACTTTTTAAATCTAGCACAGCCACACCACACCACCTTGGAGATCCTTCACTCTCTGTCTGCTGGTATCTCTTGCCAGGCATCACATCACTGCTATACATTTAATTCTTAAATTATTTTTAACCAAGTGTAGACCTCCAGTTTTACAAGTACTTTCCCATCACTTTTCTCATTGCCTGGTTTAACCAGTAAATAATGTGTAGTGTTGTTACTTGTTTCCTCATTTCCCAGGGGCCAGGTGCCAGTCATATCAGGTGCTGCACGAACCCACTGATTTGCAGCCAACTCAGCCTTTATGCTATGTTTGCTCTTTCTTTTGTTGCCTTCCATTATCTTCTATCTCAGATGCCAGATTTGCTTTGCTCACAGCCTCAGACCAGGGGAAATCCAACAGCAAGTTCCAGCCTGGCTCTGCCCCCTGTCCCAGTCCTGCAGTAACACCCTGGGTGCTTTGGGAAGTTTGCTGACATTGCTCTTGGGCTCCTCTCTCAAGAGTGGTTCCCTCCTGCAGAAGAGGACCCATCAAGCCCACCAGAGCTGGACTGGGTGGCCTGGACCCTCCATAAAACACTGTTGGCTTTCTCTGCCTCACCCTGTCAGTGCCAGGATGCTCCAACACCCCTACCAACCATTCCTGCAAGCAGGGTTATTCCTATGCACAACTATTGAAACTCTTCTGTCAGTTCATACAGATTTCACACTCCTAATGTTTACATTTGTAGCATGTTATTACTGTGGCTGTTTTCTGTTTACCAGACGAGCACCATAACTGATTGGTATCAGCTGAAAAGAACCCACACATCTATTAGCAATGTTCAGAGCCAATATTTTGAAATTCAGTAAGTTTATCAAAACATATTTTTCATTTATACCTCTTAACTTCATAAATAAATAAACCATTAAGTGATGTGATGAGCTGTTCCTTGTTTCCACAAGGGACATAAGCTTCTCCAAATATTGTTACCCAAATCTGAAGAGCCACTTAACTGTCAGTGCTTCATCCTGCCACATTTCTGCCCACATCAAAGTATGATGCATCCAAACCCCTGCTGTACACCTGTCTGCTGCTTCTGAATCCACCTGCCTTCCCAAACATCACCAACAAACCCCCAAATGAGCAGGTATCTTCTCTTGTTAGATTCAAGTCACAGCTTGGAAAGAAAACTGCCTTTCAATTTTTTCATTCCTCCCTTTTCAACTTCTAGTCAAAGAGACAGAAGAAATAGTAAAATATTCTCACTACATCTGTTGTTTATACTGAGCACAATATAATTCAGGCAAAGCTTTGCTGACCACTGTCATTGCTGAGATAATGTAAACACAAGTACTTGTGCCTTTGGTAATGGCTGGAAATACTGGATCCTGACTGAGGTACATGACTTTGGACATACTGATAAGGCTAACACCCAAAAATAAAGCATACAATAATAAGACTTTTAATCTCAAAAACTTTACTGAAAAACTTATTTAATTTTTCTAAACTATTTTAGTATAGAACTGCAACTGTAAGGCTCAGCACAGACTATAAAAATTCCCATTCAATTCTAAACCAAGGAAAAATGTTTGCTTTAAACAAAGTTATTAAAGTAAGTCCAAGTTATGTAATTGTTTAATGGTTTTGATTGTCTATCTGTTCTGCTCTGTCATTTCTACTTTTCTCCTCACAGTCCCCTTCATCCTACCCACATCTGTAGGGCATTACCCATAGTGTAACCAGTACTCCAGCTGTGGCTGCCCTGCTGCCATAGAGACAGGACATATCAGTGCTGCAACAGGAACCATCTGTGTGTATGACCCAAAATCACTCTGGATTTTTTTTTAACCACCGTGCTGCTGTGCTTGTGCTCTCTGCTTTAGTTCAAACAGCTGGGCATGACTACTTTAAATTGTCCCATGCATGCACCAGAAACAGAGGATTTCATCCCAAAACACAGCTAGGAGACACATGCCAATATCTACTGCTTCCTCCCTGCAGTGAGAACCATGCCCACAGTACTCTGAGGGATGCAGGGTGCACCAACAGACTGCCAAGGAATCCATTATTCAACTTCCTCCTTGCTGCTAACCTCCACCCTCAAACCTTTGCCTATACCCTTCTTGCGTGTTTGTATTTCCGCAAGAAGCAAAGGTCCTGGGGACAGAGGCCGCGCTGTGTAAGTGCCGTGTGGGATCTTTGGCTGGCCGCACAACGCTCCCCATTCACAGCCATTCACAAACTGGGACTGACAGCAGCTCACATGCTCTCCCATGTATTTTAGATGTCAGATAAAAAGGAGCCTGAGACTGCGCTGCAGGGTCCCATGGTGGGGGCATGCACAACTTCCTAATAGACAGCTTGTCCCTGTTCTTGGTCCCTGCCACAGGACTGCAATACCTTCCTGGATTTCAAGTGTAAATCCCTACTCTTCTGCAGCTGGAATCTGAGGTCACTCTGCCTGACATTTGTCTGGCAATTGAAGCAGCATCTATACGGTTAAATTTCACTAGCAAAGTACCACACCAACATGGTATTACCGGCACTACAGCACATCATCCCCAGTTCTCTTTGCATCTGCTCAGTCCATCCTCTACTCAAAACCATCGCCAGGCTTGACTAGTGGTACTTGGCTGGATGCAGGCTGTGCCCTCTCTTGCCCTCGTCATGCATTCCATGTGGCAGATTCCCTCCTCACACTTGTTCCCTAGGCTTCATGCTGGAATGGAGTTTAGTACATCCGACAGGAGCTGCCAGCTGACTCCTCCGCAGATCAGACCCCGTTTTGGCATTAACTTGTAATACGGTATATTCCCATCACTTTGCACCTCTTCTCCCAGTTTGACTGACACTGGAGATCAAATCGGCTGCTTTCCATACTATTGCATATCGCAATAGGGAGGACTGAGCTGCTCTTACCCCGTCCTGCTCAACCTCCTCCTATTGCCACTTTTCTCAATCATTCCTTTCACCTACTTTCAGCAGCAGCATTCTTAGAAAGAGTACTTCTAAAACACAGCTCTGCTGCCTGAATGGCTTTTCCTCCAGAGAACAATTTCAACGTGGAAAACAGCTTGTTTTAACCATCCAGTACTCTTCCTTATTACCCGCTCTCCCAATCCATTCGTGTCATCCCCATCAGGTCCCACCAGCTGGGCTCCAGTCTGCCCAGTCCCTCATTGCTTGCTGAATTTCCCTTTCCACAATCCGCGCCCGGCACTCAGAGGAGCTGACATCGCCTACTCCCGGCCGAGGGGCTCCCAGGGCCGCCTGCCCGGGGGACACTGCGGGGGCGCCGGGATAAGAAGGGAGCATGGCCGCTCCGGAACCTGCCCCGGGAGCGTTTCGGCGGGGAGGGGAGGAGAGATGGTGGCTGAAATTTATCGTGTCTTAGGTTTCTGGTAGAGGAGATCTGGCATGCCTGGCAGGGCACCAATTGCTAATTTGACTGCAGCCGGACCCCCCTCTCCCACCTGGGATGCTGGCCTGGGATCTTCCCGGGCACTGGGTCACAGCACTCGGCCCCGAACTCAGAAAGCCTAAAGCATCCCCTTTCCTTCAGCCTCTGTGCAGTGCGAAGTCCTGAGGCTTCCCGAGAACCCCGCAGACCAGGAATGGGCTCTGCCCCTCAGCGAGTGAGAAAACAGCCGATAGGAGGGGGTGCCCCAAACCCTGCTTCTCCCCGCTGCTGCTTCTGTCCCCGGAGCTCCGTGCGGCCGGGCCGCGGGACACGTGTTGGATGCTGCTCCCGTCCGAGATGCACAGCTACCTCCGAGGGAGCCCCAGCGACCGCTCAGGTGAACGGCTGTCCCCCTCAGCTTTCCCGGGCACGGGAGGGGGTGCAGAGGCTGAGGAACAGTTTGCCCTAGCACCTTCCCGGCTCTCCGTATTTCCCCAAAGATCGCCCTACCTCCGCCAGCTTGGAGCTCCTCTCCTTCGGGCTATTGCTGCGCTGTTTTCCCCTCACGGGCAGCCCTCTCACCGCAGCCAGGAAAGTTGTCAGGAAGACGAATCCGAGGATGAGCACGACTTTCCCTCTAATCAGAGGCATCTCTCCCTTCCTCTCTCCCCACCTCGCACGTCCAGGGCAGGCGGTCTGGCAGCACGCCCGCCCTCAATGCTCCAAATCCTGTCCTCCGAGAGGAGCAGTAAACGTAAAAAATTATATATTTTTTCATATATACATACATATATATATACACATATATACACATACATACATACATACATACATATATATAT